>PVHP010009526.1:0-50189 GCA_004024765.1 Zapus hudsonius
GGTGAATAATGAGAAGCCTTATTTGACAAGAAATCACCTCCCCCCTCCCCGCCGTATTTTACCCTCAACTACATTATGAAATGGAGGTCTTTGTAATGAGTAGTAGAGACAAGCAACATAATAATGGGAATACTTTCCCTTATATCTTACTATTATCACCAACCTAATTTTGGCCTTAATTATCTCTACTTAGATTTATGAATGGTGTCTGAGGTTTTTTTTTTATTAAGGTATAATTGACACACAATAACCTTTACATAGTTAAGATATACAATTTGATGAGTTCTGAAACACGAATCTACCATCAAGATAGTAAGTGTTTCTATGACCACTGCCCCTGAGTTTTGTCATACCTCATTGGGATCTTTCCTTCCATTCTTCTCAGCCCTGTCATACCAGTTGACCTCTGATCTGCTTTCTGTCACTAGATCAGCTTGTATTTTCTAGATTTTATGGAAATGGAACCATACAGTAGATGTAGTTTTTTGTGGTGGTTTGGCTTCTTTCACTTAGTATAAGTAACTTTTTTGACATTTATCCATGTTGTATATCAGTTGATCATTTCTTTTTATTATGAATAGTCCACCGTATACATTGTCAGTTGTTTTTCCATTGATCATTTTGACGGACATTTAAATTGTTTTCAGTTTTTACTACTACAAATCAAGTTCTACAGACATTTGTGTACAGTTGTTATGTAGCCATTCTCTTTCATGTCTCTGGGGTTCTTCTATCACATGTTGGCCTTAACCTTATAAGAAACTGACAAATGATTTTCAAAAACTGTCAGTCCTATTTTACAGCCTTACCAATAAGTCTGCAAAGTTGCACTTGCTCCATATCACCACCAATTTGATATTTTTACTGGCAAAAGAATCAAATTAATTACATTGACTAATCAATGTGTAGTTTTATCTCATTGTGGGTTTAATTTGCATATAACTTTTCCAAGATCATTAAAATTTTTCTTCTGTTTTCTTGAAATACTTCTGTATTTCAGCCCTTATATTTAGTTTTATGACTCACAGTGAGTTAATTTTGATTTATGAAGTTAGGGCTTAATTTTTTTTAATATTTATTATCCATAATGAGTTACATTATTTAGTGGGCAAACCATGCGTTGTTATCCCAAATTCCCCACTTCCCCCCCTCCCCATCCCTGATCAGTTGTATATCCTCCTTCGTGGGCTGTCTGTATTAGTCCTTGTGGCAAGGGATCCTGTATATTTTAGTACTCATCTCGGTCTTCCTTACCCAAGTGTGTTGTTACTGATGGGTGCTATGCCTCCGGACCGTCTCCCCCACCACGGCTCTCACAATCTTTCCGCCCCCTCTTCCGCTCAGTTCCCTGAGTCGTGGTGGGGGCCTTAATTTTTTTTATATACATGGATATCAATTCCAGAATTCCAGACTATTTGTTAAAAGGACTTTTCTGGGTCTGGAGAGATAGCACAGAGGTTAAAAGTGTTTGCTTGAAACGTCTGATGCTCTGGGTTTGATTTTCCAATACCCATATAATTCCAGATGCAGATGCACAAAGTGGTGCATGCATCTGGAGTTTATTTACACTAGCAGGAGGCCCTGCTGCACCCATCCCCCATCTCTCAAATAAATAAATTAATTAAAACAAACAAATAAAAGGACATTTCTTTACCCATTGAAACTTTATTACAATTAATTGACTGTGTGTTGTCTTATTTCTGACCTCTCTCCTGTTGCATATATCTTTATGCTGATAATCACACCTCAGTGACTAATGTAACCTTACAATATTTAGTGAAAATAAGTAGTATATAAATGCTTCAACTTTGTCATTCTTGTCACTAGTCTCTTTGAGGTTCTCTATGCTTCTCCATTAGTTTTTGAATCATTGCACAGGTAACTGGTTCAATGCTAAGTAGAGGCAATAAGAGGTCATCATCTCAGCGACAACTGTCTGTCCTTTATCATTAAACATAGTATTATTGTCAGGCATGGAGCATACCTTTATGGTAGTGCATGCCTTTAACCCCAGCACTTGGGCAGCTGAAGTAAGAGAATCACTGTGAGTTTGAGGCCAGTCTGGGGCTACAGAGTGAGTTTCAAGTCAGGCTAGGCAAGAGTATGTTTCATTTTTCTCAATTTGTATTTCTTATATCCAGCAAAATTGTAAACACCTGAGGATGCAAGCCAGATTGTTTTTTAAAGAATATAACAAATTCCAGAAGTGTAATAGATTGCACACAAGGAATTCTATGACTCTGAAGCATTTTTTTTTTTTTGGTTTCTGAGTACTCATAGTTCCTGACAATTTACTTTTCTGACCATTTCAAGAGGAATCCAATTATTCTTTTGGGAAGAAAAGCAAAAGGAATCTACACTCACACACAGACGTTCCCTTCACTCTGATACTGATTGAACCTAATAGGTCTTGTTTTGAATTTCATAATTCTAGAAGAGTTAAGCTTGGAAATGTCTCTCCCCACAATGGAGCCTCTGTTTTCCACCAAAAGGCAGTGATTGTGTTGAGCATTTTAACTGGTTATCAGACCTTAGGCTGCCGGTTTGAAGAGTGAACTTTGGCAATAAGAACTTGGCTCCCAACCCTGTTTTGCAGCTGGCTAGAATGTGAATAAACTTCTTATTGAAAGAGAGACATATCTTCTGAAAGAAGGAGAGAAATAAAACCCTCAACCTAATAACCCTCCTCCTTGCTGCCTGCCCAGCCTCCACCTTCCTTTTTGGAAAGCATCTCCAACTGCCAGAGACACTTGAAATATGCACATACTCCAAAGAAAGTGGACACTTTCTGCTCCCCATGACCCTCATCCGGCAGGAGTTACTCTTTGTAAAATCTCTATATCTTAAGACCGGTTTTCTTTCAGATTTCTCCCTCTGTAAGGGGTTGGGCAAATACTGCAAACGTCATTTGTGCTTTGTGTGGTTTGACTGTTTCGTTTTGGCTTTTATTGGGACCCAGGAATGGTGATGGACTCAGTACCCAGTACACAGTGGACAGATGACCTCAAGCCACCAGCTCAAGGCCAGCCTCTGGTTTTCTCCCAAGGGCTTTTGGGTGGCATCCTATCAGTCTCTACAAAGGCTTATTTCTTTCTTATCTGCTCTGCCCTCCCTTCACCCTGGAGCTTGCCACCTTAACCATAGTCTCTGAGTTCTCATGTGAGCTGATAAAAACTGCATAACTTCGACATCCCACAGACATGTTGACATTCCAACAATCTGTCCGAAATATTTGAGATGTGCTGGAAGCCTTGACTGAGACTGATAATGTTGAACAATGAACCATTCCAGAATGTTCCTGTGAAAGAAGTAACTGCCTGTCCAGTATCCTTTACTGCCCAGTTCTGCATTATGGACTCAGCATTGGTGTTCACTTACAATTCTCTGCTGGCTGCTGTCTTGACGCACTTAAAGTATGATAGTTATCTGATGAAAAAGAAAATAACAACCCATTTTACTTACATGAACTCCAAGAGGACAAGGAGAGACCATTCAGATTCTTATATTATCCCAGTGTTTGATGTGAATACTTGACACACAGTAGGTGTTTAATGCATGTCTGAAAATGGACCCATCATGTCATTTATGACCAGTTTAATCTCTGCACTCACTTTAAGATAGTCCCAGCTATGAAGCTAATCTGGAAACCAGTTCCGTTCTCCATACTTCGGATCTATTCTTCTCATGTTGGTAGGTACTTCTGAGTTGCATCTCTTACAAAACATAAAACATTAAAGTTAAAAAGTAAAACATTCCTCTAAACCACGTGTGGAGGCTCACACCTGTATTCCCAGCCCTTAGGGCTACATAGCAAGACCCCACCTCAAACACACATAAGCATGCTAAATTTTTTTAAAGAAGCTTCAGTCAGTACCATGGCTCTTCATTTTCTCAGAATGTTTACTTCTTGGTTAGTCTGGCTTTTAGAATGTTTACTGTGAGAAATGAAGACAAACTTTCATAAGATTGTAGGCACAGTGGTTTTCCCAGCATGTTCCTACTGTTCTTATTGAAAGGTTCTTAGGAGCAAAAATGGGGAAGAACATCTGCTTTTCAGACTTAGTAACTGATGAGCATGTAACTGTAGAATTCATGGAAACATTTTATCACTTGGAAAGAATATATGTTTATTTTTCAGTGGGTTCTTTCTCTCTCATTACATGTAATTTGGCTAACTTTTTTATATATAGCAGATTGGGAAGGGGACTATGGTTTATGTAGAAAATGACCATACTGGCCTTGATGATGGAGCTTATTTACCATGTAGGACATGGGACACTTTTAGGCCCTGTGTCCTTCTGACCACAGATGCACACTGTCCCCACACCCTGCTCTCCTGCTTTCTGTAGTGCTGCTGTACCAAAGGTGGATAGATAAGTCCTGCCTTTTGGTTTCTTAATAACAGTAACAAGTATAATGCATTTGGTATGCCAAATAGAAGTTAGGCCCAGAGTGCTCAACTCAGTGGGCCACAAACACAGTGTGTATTACATAACTATGGATAGGAAATACATTGGTTGAGGCTTTCCAAAGAGCCTTCCCTGGAGTGTTGAGAGTAAAGCTAAATTAATGGGATGAAAAAAGATGAGGTCGAGATGCTAGCATTCGAAAACAAAACCATGTTGCCTTTCATCTCATTCAACCTTTAAAATAACCTGGAAGTAAGCCACTGTTCCCATTATATAGGAAAAAAAAAAATCCCGGCATCCAGAAGATCATTTTATCTGAAGTTATGCAGTCAGTAAATGACAGAGTTAGGGTTCCAGCTTAGATCTCTGTGACCCCAAAGCCTATACTCTTTCCAGTACATGAGATGGCCTGGTGCTGTATCATTGGCGGGTGTTTACGGTGTGTGGGCAGACTGTTTGGGAAGCGAAGAGAAAAGATGTCTCTGTCAGTTAGCAACGCGTGCCACAGGGGTCAGAGGGCAAACCACAACGGAGAACTTGACATTGGACATCAGCTCGTGAAGCTTTCATTTCTTCTCATCTTCACCAAGAAGGCAAGAAGAGCAAAGGAAAATGATGGCATCAAAATAGAAGAGACCCTAGTGGGAAATAAGAAGGGATTCAGTGGAGGGGGAAAGGGAAGTGTTGGGAAGGGATTATGATCATAACATATTGTCGATATTTAGAGAAGTGGTCAATAGGAAGTTAATTTTAAAAAGAGCAAAGATACCGCATTGCTTTGTGAAGTCTCTGCCATGCTGTATTTTGCCCAGGTTGTTTGCATGTAGGTTTCTTGGTTCACGTGAAGTTCATGACTGCACCGTCTGAAAGGGTATAACATTTCATTGTTATCACTGCTATCCAGCAGTTATCAAAGGCAACCGTGAGCTGGGGTGATGGAACAGGTGGCAGATCCGGTGGGTGGGACCCTGCACAAGTCACTTCTCTTCTTGGAACCTTGCATTTTCACATCTGAGGAATGTGAGTAGCAAGCACCATCAAGGTTATTTTAGGAGTAAGTAAGGTAATGTGCTTTCTGCTTGCTTATGAAGCAGACATGAAATCCTGGGTTCAAACACCAAATTTTAAAAAATCTTGGTTTTTCTTTTTTTGTTGTTTTTCCAGGTAGGGTCTCACTCTAGCCCAGGCTGATCTGGAACTCACTGTCGTCTCTGGCTGGCCTTGAACTCACAGTGATCATCCTACCTCTGCCTCCTGAATGCTGGGATTAAAGGCATGTGCCACCATACCCAGCCCCTTTTTGAAAAGTTTTTTTAAAGAAATGCCTAGAACTGAGTTGTATTTGAATTTAAATATAAACTGTTTGAAGTTAGGTTTAGGATTATAGAAATTTTGAATATTAGCAAATTCCTCTATTTGGTGACTATTAACATGTCTGAACCCATTTATTTAAAATCATTTGAAGATACACAGCTCTGATATAAATCACTCTCCTAAGAGAACTGTGTGTTCTCCCTGAAGATGGCAGAGACTTCTTCCTACAGGCCCCATCCAAAAGCAAACATGTGCTTTGCTGTTATTTCGCAACATGACATTGATACGTCACTGATGTCTGTTCATCCCGTTTGTAGAGCAGTGATAAGTCCTCTTAGGCAACTTTGGTTTGTAAGAAAGCGAAACCACTCAAAACGATATGATGTTGTGCACAGATGTACGAAACTTTGTATATTTTGATAACAATGTTTCATTATAGACTAGGACATAACCAGAACACTCTCTCTCTCTCTCTCTCTCTCTCTCTCTCTCTCTCTCTCTCTCTCTCTCTCTCAAATAACAGAATACTTCAGTGGTCGAGAGTCTTCATATAATATATTAATCCATTAGATCAATATGACCTGAGTGTCTAGCATGTATCAAGCAGTGTCCAAAACAGACAGATATTGCTGTCCTTTTAAGATTGTGATCCAGAGAGGGTCAGATGGACAATAAGCTTGTGTGTAAGTAAACTGCACCATGTATCAGAGGACGTGCGCTCGCACTGTGGAGACACGCAGGGGAAGATGAAGACTTTCTGTGGGCAGGAGTGTTGTTGCATTTTCTGATGTGATGAGCAGCGAAGGCTTCACTGAGCAGGTACAGTTTGAGCTGAAATGCTAAATAGGGAGGCAGCAGGCCATTGGGATGTCTTGGGAATGGCCAATGCAAAGGCCACGGTGTGGTTGGAGCATGCCTGGCACATTGGCATGGCAGAGTGAAGAAAGAGAGCAGCAGATGACAGCGTGGGTAGCATCTCATGGCTTCTAGCCTGGGGGAATGGGTTCAGAGTAGAGGAGCCCAATTCTGTGGTAGCTTTAGGTCCCTGTGAAAAAATACTCAAGATAATCAACTTATGAGGAAAGGTTGATTTGGGCTAAAAGTTTTACTCTGTGGTCAACTTGACCTAATTTCCTTTGATGTTGTGGTGGCACGGAGTCCCTTATGGCAGGAGTGCTCCCCTTACATCATCCATGGGGAAGTAAAGGAGAAAGAAGGGCCCAGGGAGGGGCTCAATATCCTTTTCAAGGGCACACTCCCAGTGACCTGCTTCCTCCCACTGGGCTGTCTCTTAAGAGTTTCTTCCAGCTTCTGAAATCACTTCAGATGAGCCACTAACCTTTGACCACGTGTGCCTTTGAGGGACACATATCCAAACCATAGAACATTCAAAGGTTTTCATATCTTCAGAATTGTGCAGCCATCACTTCCATTAAGTTTAGAGCATGATTGCCCACTGGCCATTTTTTCCCATCCACCCCCTCTTCCAGCCCTAAGTCATCCCTCAGTGACTTTCTGCCTTTATAGGGACGAATGGAATCCTGTTTGTTCTCTGTGTCTGGCTCTTTCACTTACATGCTTATAACTTCTTTCCATGTTGTACTGAGAACATTCCCTTTAACTTCCAAATACTATCCCATTAGTTAGTATAATATTCTTCAGTTGATAGATATTTGCATTGTTTTCCCATTTGGGTCATAGTGACTTGTTCTTCTGTGATCATTTGAAGTCAGTTCACTGCTCCAGGTGAAGAGCTGGACAGTGCAGTGATGGACTCAGTGACCTCTCCAGGAGGCTCCATCCTTGGCAAACACACCTATACATCTACGGCTCAGGGTCAGGCCTCTGGAAAATGTCCACAGATGGACCAGAGAGTCCATAGCTGTACCTGCGATCCAAGAGACCCGGCCCAGCAGAGAATATAAGCAGAAGGACTTTGAGTCTCTTGTCAACTTAGTTTTTCTGTCTACCAGGTTCTCAGAGTGTCTGTGTCTGTGATAACTTATAAAGATCCAAAGTGAATGTGTGCCTGTTCCTGTCCCCACCCCGTCCCCGATTTCATATTGAGAAGGAAAAAGCATATGGGAACTGAGAGTGAACACATGGGTGTGAGATCAAACATACAGGCAGAGAGAGCCAGGGCTGCAGGACCCGTCTGCTTGTCTTTCTTACTTGTCTTCTTGCTTCCTAATGTGTTCTTTTTCCTCTCATCAATTTTCTTTTGGGAAGATTTGCTTTTTTTTTTTGGCCTATGTATAATTTAATCTTGAATGAAACAAGTGATATTTAAAAAAAAACCTCCAGCAATAATTTCTTGTTCAGACCTGTACCACCATCCTTCATGCCTCACTGGGCACCAAGTCATGGACAGTAATCAGTGCAGTGGCCAAGAGGTCAAAAATAAGGTGCCACCATTCAGCGTCCCCAACAATGAGGTGGCAGTCTCAGAGACAGAACCCAGAGTCCCTGAGTTCCTATTTGAAATATTTGAAGCTAGATGCTTCTCAGGTTCCAAATTTATACCAGAACAGCATTAGGATAAAGAGACAATTTTTCCAAAGGGTTTCTTAAGATGGTCCAGAACCAGCTTGGAGGGGTAAGATGAGTGGCACCCAGTGAGTTAGGTATTGTTGAGGCTTTTAGATTTCTCCTCACCAACTGGGGGTGGGGCCACAGAATCTCATGTTGTCCCCAGGCACAAGAGTGCCCCTTCCCTCCTGCAGATGTGCTCAGCTGTCTGTGTGAATCCTCCCTTCTCACTCCCTAGAAGACCAGGGAATTAGTTACCTCCATGCTGGAAGGCTGTCCCACACATGCTCTAATTATAAAATTGTGCCTCAGGCATTGCAGGCTGGTTTTCATGGTGACCATTACCTATGATGTATGTCCTTGTTGAATCTCGACTTGATGAGCAGCCTCCCTGACTGCTTAATAAGGTGAAGGAACCTCCATAAGACAGCGGTTTAAAAAATGCTGCTTGCAGATAATGACAATCACCATTTCATTTCCTGTCTATTGATCATTAGACTGTGCAAGTAGGAGGGTGACTGACCACACTGCGTTCTGAAGTTGCATACCTCTTCTCTCTTTGTGTGTGGTGTGCATACGTGAGTACGCACACGTGTGCTCTCACAGATGTGCGTGCATAGGTGTGCATGCTAGGGTACAACAGTAGGTGTCATTCCTCAGTATGTGTATACGTGTTTGCCTGTCTGTGAGGAGGATGCACATGTGTGTGGAGTCTTCCTCTATTATTCTGTGCCTTATTTTTTGAGACTGGGTCTTTCACTGAACCCAGAGTTCCCAGATTCGACTAGGGATTTTCCCGTCTTTGCCTTTGCGGTATGATTACAGAGGCACACTGCTCTGCTCAGCTCTGACGTGGGCGCTAGGGATCACAACTCTGGTTCTCATGCTTACAAGACAAGCTGTTCACCTACTGAGTCATCTCCCCAGGTGCTGATTTCTCTAAGTGCTATTTAAAAAATGACAACTATGGATTTGAGTCAAGTTCTAAATATCTGCATTATTAAAGGCCTTATCAACAGGGTGCTGAAGGTCCCTGTCCCTGCCTCTTCTCTTCCTGTCATCTGACAAATGATGTGACCATTCATTCAAAAAGTTGTCTCACTTGCCCAAAGTGTTGTCAAAGTTGGACAGTTGTTATCTTTTATGTAAGTGAAATGTCTTGCCTCAGGAAAGCACAAAGAAATGCACCGAGCCTGAGTTAGCCCATCTTCCAGTTTGTCACTTATAGGAAGGATGGCTTTTCATTACTGGAAGATGGGGGTTGCTTTTCTCCGTCAGTCACATAACCCTAGCAAGCCCCACATTTACTTTGGAGCAATCTGTTATTTCATCTAGGCCAGAAAACCAAAACCAAATGCTATCTACTTTAATTCTGTGTTTGGTTTCCCCAAAAGTTATTCAGTTTTTCTATAGAAATGGATTTTTATATATATTATCAGGAGAACAAATTCTGATTCCCCATATGTGGCTTGCAGCATATATATTCCTCCAGACATAGAACTAGTTCATAAGTTGAGGATTCCCATGCAGTTTTTTGTCTTGATGCCAGCACAGCTGATTAAACCTGGAGGGAGTTTTACTCTGTCCTTTCACTGTTACTCAGTGGAGCTCAATGGAACATTTAAAACTAGAATTGAACTCAGCTGGAATTTATTCGGCAGATTTAACAACCCATGTCATGAGATTATCATAGTTATTTTGTGAGGATTTACTGGTCTGTTTCTTTCCAGATTTGAAATCCCTGATTGAGTGTGCACTTTTTTAAGCTACTTAATGGAACCTGATTAGATTTATCAATAATGAACCAATGTTTTCCCAATTAGGATTCTTCTACACAAGGCCTTCAGTTAATAATAATGACTTTATTGGTTGCATTGTATTGGGTGTGGAATAGGATGTAATTTAACTCTTGTAGCCATCCTAGAAAATGTACTATCTTCTCATTTAGTGATGAAAAGCCACTGGTTGGAGAGTGAGAGCGGTTCTCCAGTGGTCACAAAGCTAGTACAGTGGCAGAGGTGGGATTTGAATCCCCATCTTTCAGATAAAGCACACAGGCTTAACCACCAAACCACAGTCAGAGGAATCCATCAGATTTAAGTCCTGGCTTTGAAATTTCAAGTCCTTTATTTTTCTCATCCCTCTTTCCAATCCCTGATAAAGGTGCTTTGGTATTAAGGCAAGATGACCCACCCTCCCCCCCCAGGGGCCAGGCATTCTTGTTCAGTGTCTAATCCCACATGGTAGCTGTACCATCAGGTGTGTCCAACTTCCAGGCAACATGTGGCCAAGGATGAAGGTTTTTTGTAGTTATTGAGTCCTTTTTTCTTTTGTAATTTGATTGCACAGTTCTAGAGGGTAAACTTCCTAGGTGACAATGCCCTGTCACAATGTCAAAAGATTTGACTGTCATCTATATGATGGACCAACTTTTCATAATATTCACATTGTAGGAAATAGCCTCTTCTCTTGACCCATAAGTGAAATCAGTTTAAGAAAGCATTGATAGACAGGAAAATGATACACATTCTAAATCACCAACTGGAGTTGCTGGGGATGAGCATGATGGTCTCCCTCCCCTTGTGTTCCCCACCACCATCCTCCCAGGCGAAGGGTAACCCTCCGGAGGTTCTGCAAACCCCACCTTCCTTCATTCTCTCTCCTCACTCACTGTCATGGTTTGATCCAGATGTCCCCCACAAACAAATAAATGTGTTCTGGGTAATCGATCCTTAGCTGATGGCAGTTTGGGTTTTACAACCTTGATGAAGCTGTGTTGTCGGGGCAGGCTTATGGGGTTATAAGCCAGCTTCCCCTTGCCAGTATTTGGCACACCTTCCTGCCGCTGTTTGCAGTGCTGTGGCAGAGGTGATGTCCAGCCCTCTGCTCATGCCATCGTTTTCCCTGCCAGGATGGAGTCTCCCCTCGAGTCCGTAAGCCAAATAAACCCATTCCTCCACAAGCCACTTTTGCTTGGGTTCTTTCTGCACAGCAACTAGAAAGCTGACCGCAACACTCACCATGGCTACTTGGACTTGGGGATTTACTGACTGCCTTCTGCTCTTTTCGTCCGGTGAGCTTCTCCAGTGGTCTTCCTTCCACCCAACACAGTGATGATCTCTTTCACACCACTCTTCCGATGAAGTTCCTTCCCTGGTGCTGTGGTTCACTGATCGTTCACCTGCTCTGTATTGTACTCAGTAACCATGGTAGGCTGGGTGGCACCTCTTCCCGAGATATCCACATTGGAGTCCTCAGGATGATGATTCATAGCATAGTGGTTAAGGTTGTTGAGATGAGCAGGTTTTTCTGGGTTTTCTGGTGTGCTTGGCATACTTCAGTGGCTTTAAACAAGGCGTGCTGGGCAGTGAGTGGGAGAGAGTGATGACATGGCACTAGACTCGGATGTCTTTCCAGTCCATAACCGAGGAATGCCAGTAGGTGGAAGAAGCAAGAAATGGATTCTCTCTCCCTTAAAGCTGCAGTGAGTAAACAAGCGGCCTTTAACCTCGTAGAGCTTTCATTCCAGGAGGAGAAAAGGCTAGTTAGCCAATACACACTAGATGATCGTGCTAACACAGGGCATGGGAGAAATTAATAATGGGGTGGATGGACCAAGCTTGAGGGCTGATGGTATATTTTATCTAGGTCTCATTTCTGGCTCTGGGGATTGAACCCAGGTTCTTGTGCATGCTAAGAATGCTCTAGCCTAGGGGTGATGAGATTAAACTCCTTCAGTGAAGGAGTCATCTTGGGCTAGATCTCACTAAGCGAAATCAGAGGGGAGAGAAGAAGGGACGGGTGGTAATCAGTTAATATGAGCTTCAGAGTTTAGTCCCCGCTGTTCAGAACCTCATGGTCACCTGCTGAGCTCATCTCACATGCTCCTCCACTTCCTCCCTCCATGTGACCCATGGGAAGCACTCTGGTCCGATTATATTGATCCTTTCAAAAGGATTGAGCTGCCCATATATCTTTTTCAAACACAGAATAATGTAGTGTAATGGTTTAGATGTGAAATGTCCCACCTACGAGGTTCCCCACCTAGTGGCGTGCTGATTTGGGAGGCAGTGAAACTTTTAGGAGGTGAAGTCTTGCTGGAGGAAGTGGGTTATTGGGGGTGGGGCCTGATGGGTGATACCCACCTCCAATTCCTATTCAATTTCCCTCTGCTTCCTGGTCCACTGAGATGTAACAAGATGCTCCAGATGGGAGCCTCCCCACTGCCATATCTTTCCCACAATGAACTATGCCTCTTAAACCATGAGCCAAAACAAATCTCTCTTCCCTTAGGATATTTCTGTCCGATGTTCTCTCATAGTGACAAAAAGTACTTACTATGCATGGTAATGTTGAATATTCCCTTACATACTACAAAGATTCTGATACATGCTTTTCCTTTCCTTGTAAAAAAGCACCCCCTGTTTACAATCCAGCTGTTATTTAAATTCTAGTCCAAGGGGACTTCTTTATTAAAACATTGTGTATCTCTTGACTAGTCTAAGGGGACTTCTATATTAAATATTCTGTGTCTCTTAACTAGTACAATTATCACCAGTTGTAACTTTTCTCCTTGACCAATGACTAACGGTAAGAAGCCGTTGTTTCTTTCTAGTTCTATTTAGACTCAAATTTCTCTCTAGAACCCAGCATCTAGAATGTCAGCTGCTAAGATATGTCCCTACCCAAGGACTTGAACGGTGGCTGTTCTGAGCTGAGATACGCTGAAAGGGGAAAACACAATGGATTTTGAAGATTTAGTATGAGAAATTGTAAAAAAAAAATCTCATTCTGACATTGATTTTGCTGATATATGAAGTTAATGATTTATGTTTTAATTCATCTTATCTGTTTTTACTTGCCCTATTGTAGCTACTAGAGAATAGCCTATGCATTTTCTTACACATATGTGGTCTACATTTCTAGCTTACGATCTGGTTTTGTCTGTTTACTTTCTGAAAGTACTTGTCTACAGTTGAGGCATGTCATTTGGGTGTGATGTCTAGGAGAGAAAATAAAGTCATATGGGAGGCATATAGTCAGCAAAAGCCACACACCACTGATGTGGCATGTGATGTTTGGCTCCACGGGAACTGCTAGTTAACTGTGATGGAGAGAGAGACAGAGAGGACAGAGAGACAGAGAGAAAGAAACTGTTCAGTAGATTATTACATTGGGGGTTGGTGTATGTGTGTGGGATGTGCATTCTTGTGTGTATTCATGTTTGCAGGTGTGTCATAGGCACATTCTGTTCATGTGTGTGCATGAATGTGGAGATCAATGTTGGATGTCTCCCTCTGTACCTTACTTCTTGAGATAAGGTCTCTCACGGAACCCAGACTGACTGATTTGGCTAGTCTACCTAGCCAAGTTTTTCTTTTTCTTTCTTTCTTTCTTTCTTTTCTTTTCTTTTTTTTTTTTTTTTTTTTTTTTTTTTTTTTTTTTTTTTTTTTTTTTTTTTTTTTTTTTTTTTTTTTTTTTTTTTTTTTTTTTTTTTTTTTTTTTTTTTTTTTTTTTTTTTTTTTTTTTTTTTGGTTTTTCAAGGCTGGGTCTTGCTCTAGTCCAAGCTGACCTGGATTTCACTCTGTAGTCTCAGGGTGGCCTTGAACTCACGGCAATCCTCCTACCTCTGCCTCCCAAGGGCTGGGATTAAAGGCATGCGCTACCACACCCGGCTAGCTAGCCAATTTAACCTGAGGATCTGCCTGTCTCTGCTGAGATTCCAGGTGCACACCACCGCACCCCAGTATTTCTGTGGGTTCTGAGGATATGAACATAGGTCCTCATGCTTGAACAGCAGGTGCTGTACACACGGAGATGTCTCTCCAGCCCTGTGCTTATTTCTTATTGTCCGACAGAATCTCATGTAGACCAGGCTGACCTCAAACTCACTATGTGGCTGAGGATGACATTAAACTCCTGATCATCCTGCCTCTCCTCCAGTGCTGGGATTTACAAGTGTGAGCCACTGAGCGGCTTAGGAATTTCCTTTACCTATGACTAGTATGTACTTTAGAATTGTACACGGCATGTTATTCTTTTTAACTAAAAATTTGTTAGCAGTTGTGACTTCATTAATAGTGAGGTATGATTCTTCAGGACCATTGCAAATTTTTAATGAGACCTTTCTTTTAAAATAGTTACTTTCAATTTTTAAAAGAATTTTAAACCCATTTAAATTTTTCTTATGGAACCACCTGGTGTACCTAAATATAGTATCACTGAAATAGACAAAATCATTTTCCTATTCAGAGGGTTTGTGAGAATAACTTCAAGGTTATTTTCTTGTTTTCTTTGTGAAACAAAGAAAATCACATAATTGGAAACAGAAAAAGTTGCTGAGGGAATAGGATGTATTTTTGTATGAATTTGTCCTCTCAGGGGGATGGAGCAGGTGTTGTTGGAATTGAGAAAACAGGACGTGGAGGATTGTGGAAACCTTTTTGTGTAGGTAAAAGCATAAGCCAGACTGCCCAAGCTCAGAATCTTGCTTTATGGTCAATTGACCATAGGAAAATTCTTAACTTCTTCTTCCATTAGTTCTTTCATTTATCCAAATGAGATAATAATAACAGTATTTACCTAATAAATTGGTATGAGAGATTAAAACAAGTTAATTCATATAAAATAAAGTAGTGTCTGATATAATTACTCACTCAAATTTAGCTTATAGTGATATGCTATTATTATAGTTGCTATTGCTTTTGCTAGATAAATCTCTTCTATTCAAAAAAAATTTTAAATTTTCTAAGGCCTTTGTGACTCACACCTTCGTTTATTCATTCATTCATATGAATTTTTCCTAGAGTCACACCTTGCGTGAATCTACAGGGTAGATATTTATTGTATCTGTTTTAAGGATGAAGTAACTTGAATTCTGAAGAGGATTGGTACCTTACCCAAACTCACATAACTTACCCAACTCACATAAGCAAGCAGGGCTGTGAGGTTTCAAACTCTCCTCCCAGTAGCCTGAGAAGCAGACTTCACGAACCCCAGGAAGGAGGTTACACTGTGATTCACACTGAGATTTAATTTCCTAGTTAGTATTACAGTCCTCGTTAGACTACACTTCCCAGATAGCTCACCAGTGGTTACTTGTGCAGGGCTTGAGTGTGTGTTTATTTTACTTAGAACCCCAGCAAAGTCGAGATGTCAACATGTCATAACTGTCTGAAAATGACTATGTCCTCGTCTATCTCACTATGTGTGAGGATCAACTGTACCCTGTTCATTGTGTGCTGAGTCACCTTTGTCCTTCTGTAAAATGAAAATCATGTAACTTTGATCCAAAAACAAAAAAAGGAAGTGGATCAGTCAAGGCCATGAAATTGTTTATTGGTTCAGCATCTGTATCTTGCCTCACAATTGCTATAAGGGGATAAGATACAAACTTGGGAGCCACAGCAATGGCTGAAATCTTGGTCTGTTGCTGTTTTATGGGCTTGACCTTTGTTGTTTTTGCATATGCATGTATTCAGTGTGTATGAGTGTTCATATGTATGTTCGGGTGTGCATCATGCATACTTGTGGTGGGGGGAGAGAAAGCCAACGACAACTTTGGGTGTTTTCTTGCTTTATACCCTGTACCCCCTTTTAAATTTTGTTTTGTTTTTTCAAGGAAAGGTCTTACTCTATCCCAGGCTGACCTGGAATTCACTATGCAGTCTCAGGCTGACCTCAAACTCACATCGATCCTCCTACCTCTGCCTCCCAAATGCTGGGATTAAAGGCATGTACAACCACACCAGGCTCCCCTTTTTTGAGTCAGCATCTTTCACTAGGTAAACTGGTGAGTTCCAGGTCCAGTGAAAGATGCTGAGTTTGAGGTCAGCCTGAGACTGCATAGGGACCCACCCATCTCTGCCAAAGTGCTGGAATTACAGGTGCCAGGCCTCCACACCTGACATTTGACATGGGCGCTGAGGATCCAAACTTGGGTCTTCATGCTTGCCTGGCAAGCAGCTTGTCCACTGAGCCCTTTCCTCCTAGCCTTTCTGAAGCTAAGTTTTCTCATCTGTACATTAGGGGTATTGGAATGTAGGCATGGGTGCTGTTGTGCGACTTAGAAGGCAGTCCTCAGGAGGGGACTGGTACCAGCACAGGGAGAAGAAGAAAGGCTTTTTTTTTTCCTTCAGGTTTCTGGAGTCATTGTCAGCTGTGCTCAATTTGAGAAGCAACCCCATTAAATGGCCACAAGGCCATGGTCCAGATTTGAGCTGAGCCCCAGGAGAGAACGTGAGGGGGGAGATACTGTTCTTTAACGCTGAGAAACCAGTGTGAGAAACTTTAGGGTAACTTGAGTTCCTCCAAGTTATAAATAAATTTGCTTCAAAACCAGAAAATAATAGAGCTCACTAAAAATGATGATATCTTAAGTGATTTAAATTGATTTTCCACACACACACATACACACACATATATATATATATATCACTGTTTATTCATGAGGTCCTCAAAGTTATTATCAACCTGAATTTTCTTCCTCTCATACAATTAAAGAAGACATTAATTTTGTCCAGCAAGCTTAGAATTTCTTTGGGTAAGAAGTTGCAGAGCAAAACCTGGCACAAGAGCGTGTTTTCTTTGGCTTATATAAGGTTTTGTCTTAATTAGTTGCTGATGTTTAATATTTGTGAGATTTTTACCCCAAAATCTAGACTTCTGGATTCTATCTCAAAATAAATGAATGAATATCGAGACATGACTGCATCAGGCCTTAATGTGGAGGTTGGTGACTGGATGAAGCAAGTGTCCCTTAACCACAGCTCTTATTTTCCCACCTGCTTCTCTCATTTATGGGGCCTGCCTGGCCCCTAAGGGGGGTTGCATTTGTGACCCCTGCTTTCTATGTAAGGCTCACAGACAGGTCTTAAGACTACTGTTAACCAATGCTTCCATCCCACAAGGGACTGCTAAACAGTGTAGAGTGTGTCGTTGGGCTTGAGCAGAGCTCTCATTCCACCTTTGGGACAGTCCCAGGGAATGTAACCATGTAACCAGAGGAAAGAAGAAAACTGCATTCATCGTGGCTGCCCAGGGCCTGAAGTGCCCTGCAGACTGTTGGTTACTTGGCACCTGAGCTGGGGAGGCATCCAGTGGAGGGGGAGCAGGCACCATGCCATCCATTCAGCAGCTTTCTGAATGCCAGCAGCCAAGAGAACATCAGCTGCGCCTGTGAGTCGTGTGGGTCCTTGCCAGAAACATCTAGACTTCAAAGGGGAAAAGGATCGGACCATGGGCTGATGTAGAAGGCTTTGGGTGTCACTGAATCTGGCGGGCTTGCCGAGAAGGAAGAGGATGGCAAGCGTTCTCTTGGACTCCACCTGTGTTTGATGGCCTTCCACTCTGCCCCTGAGGTGCCAAGATAATTAATTATAACGCCAGAGTCACTGAATTTACAACCTAGCCATGAAAATGAAATGAATACAAAGAATTTCTGTTTGGTCTTGGAGATGCCTTTGAATCAGAGTTCCGGGAGGAAGGATCACAGATGAATCTTAGGGCAGATTCCAATAAAGTTGAAGGGCAAGGCCAAGGCCAAGGCCAAGATCAGTTCTGACTGTGCCTGGATTTCAGAGGGGATGAAGTTGAGGTAGGGGCCTCATGTAAACAAGGAGCCCACACTTTGTTTCTAAGACAAAAAGGTCTTGAGATTTTATTCTCACACCCATCTAAGACTGAAAGTCTGATTTCTGGAATTTATTAAAAGCACCTAAGCGAGGGGGCGTACACTGAAGCCCTCTCACAGTGACTTCCTGACACCCTTCATCACTTATATTATGTATTTTCCACCCACCTCCTTCCCTCTGGTGTCCTTCTGACATTGCTTCTTCCTAATTTCTCTTCATCTACTTTTGTTTCTGTCTGTCCTCTCTTATCCATCTATGTGTCCACTGTCTCCTGTTTCACCTCTTTTACTACATCCAGCCTCTTGCCCCAACATACAGAGAAATTTAACAGATTGGAGTGTGCAGTGTGGGTGGAGAGCTAGGAAGGAGCCACAAAGTGAAAAGGAATGCAGTAGTTAGGGGAAAGGTGGTGAAAGCTATCTGCTGCTGAGGATTTAGATGGAAGGCATGACTATTCCAGCAGTGCTCTAAAAGCTGCTCATGCATCTGATCGCATGTGAAAATGAGTCTCTTCCAGACAGGAGCAGCTGTATAAGAGAGGATGAGGCTGAGGTAATAATGTTAATGTTGTGTTTGAGACTGTATTGAGGATTTACAACGAAGTAGAGGTATAAGGTTAGATAGTGCTAACATTTTTAATTAGTTATATTTTAAAATGAGCTGCTTTGCTGGAAAGATTTAATAACACAGTGTATTTATTGAAACCATTTCTGGGGCTGGCGAGATGGCTCATCAGTAAAGTGTCTGCTGCCCAAGCATGAGAATCTGTGTTTGGATTCCCAGCAGTCCCATAAAAAATTCAGACTGATGAATCCCTGTGATCCCAGCACTGGGGATGGGAACAGGAGGGCCTCTGAGGCTTGCTGGTTAGTTAGTTCAGCCAAATTGGCAACCTGCAGGTTAGGTGAGACTTCCTGTCTCAAAAAATAAGCTGGAGAGCAATTAAGGAAGACTCTGATGTCAGCCTTGACCTCCACATGCACAACACGATCACCCCACATATATATATATATGTATATATATATATATATGCACATATGCACATGCAAAAAATCAGTTGGAATTTTAAGCCATTTAAATTGAAAATTTAAATCTACCTCTATTGAAATAAAAGGTTTTTTGATCACTTTACGGCACTTATACCTCCTTCTGTTTTTATCTTCAGTATTCTGTTAAATACTGTTTCCAGATAGCATAAAACAGTGTTAAGAATCTGCTGTCTAAAATTTGGCAGGAAATGTTATTTCCTGATACTTTCATTAGTTAGAACATAGTTCTATAGCTTTTATTTTTAGATGTTAAGAATCAGCATTTGTTTCTAACATGTTAAAGTGAGATGCTCCCTAGAATTAGAGAATAAAGAGCTGAATCAAGATAGCATTTCTTATCATTTTAGATCACTTACTTTCCAATCCTCTAAAGGTTGAAGCCACCTGCTGCATTAGCTTTGTCATTGTTGTGACCAAATACACATCCTAAACAACTTAAAGGGAGAGAAGTTATGTTTTTGTCTCACAGTTTCAGAAGTGTCAGTCCATGGGGGTGAAGAGGGTTTATTAGACTAGAACAGTTCACATCATGGGGGCCAATAAGCAAAGAAAAGGAATACAGGAAGAGGCCAGGGCAACATGTAGTCCCCAAGAACATGACCCCAGTGACCTGCTTCCTCCAACCAGGCCTCACTTCCTACCTGTCACCACTTCCCAGTCATAATGTCCCATGGGGAGTCCGTGAAGGGGTCAGTCTGTTCATCAGGTCAGAGTCTTCCTGATCTAATCACCCCTGGACACCACCAAGACTCCCCCAGAGATGTGCTTTCCTAATCTCTTAGGTATCTTGTCATTTCAAGCCTGTTGACTATCAGGATTAAGCACTGCATCTGCCTCCTTACCACCTCCATTCCAGAGCAAGCTGCCTCCATACGACACCCTCGCCTTCCTAGACACAGTCCTGGGCCACTGCACAAGCTACAGCTTTGCCCACAATCCCTTTCCCGAACCAACTCCAACTTGGAAAATTGCTCAGCTTCTGGCTGCAGCCACCTGAGAACCTTCCCTCACTTACTGGACTGTCCTGGTTGTTCCCTCACTGTGTTCTCATAGTCCTCCCTTCTTGCCTCCACCGTGGGGCTCGTGACCTGGAATCGCAAATGATAAATGTAGAAATGACAGTTCCATGTTTTCGTGTCTGCAGACCAGCAGCTAACCTGGAAACCCCCAAGGGTTTCTCTTTGCTTCTCCAGAGCCCAGAGCCTGGAGGGGACTGAGTCATGTTGTCAGACAAACAACATGAATACTTCCATGTTCACCCGGGCCTTGGTGAGTAGACTGTTCAGTGATCATTACTGAAACTGAATTCAATTTGTTTTCAGATTACTTGGCTACAAGCTAGGTGCTCATGAGAATCACAAGTACACTTTTCTTATAGAGTTTGGCTTACATCTAAGGATAAAATGGAGGCATTGCTCTGATACATTGCAGAGATAAAACAGTGAGAAAGTTAATGAATATTCCTGAAATGTTAAGAAAGCTGGAAATTAGCATTTGCTAAAACCTGAAGAATCTGAAAAGGAGTAAAAGTATGTATACAGTATGTATGTGTGTGCCATGGGAATACATATATGTTTGTGGCATATTTACATACATACTTAAATACATATATATTATATGGTTTTTCTTTATGTAGAGTCTTTGTAGCCTCCAGCTTGACAAGCATTTACTGTGTGACCCAGAACTGTGGCTTTCATCTGTGCAAGGATGTAGAGGAAGCGGAGGTAACTGGATCACTGTCTGGTTTCCTTTTTATCAGCTCCTGACCTAGAACCCAGGTCATTCACAAAGGCCCAGAGGTTGCTAGAATCCTCCTTTACCAAAATATAATTAAATCAACACAAGAAATAAAGGTGCCAAAATAATAAAACCCAAAGTCTCTAACTAGGCTTTAAAGAAAATGAAAATTATTAGTGAAATGATTAATGTTTGTTAGTTTCCTAGATTAAGGCATTCCTTTATGGTAGAAGAAGATATTTTAAATATACTTGTATTTGAAAGATGTTTAAACCATTCTAATATCCAATGGATTTAACCAGAGCTCATGTTCCACTGATGATCAAATATAATATAGATTATGGGGAAACCATGTAGGGCTGGGAACCTGAAGAAATCCAGGGGGTGATAAATAAAGACGTGGTCACAGTGGATTAGTGGGTTTCAGGGAGATGGAGAAGGATAATCATTTTATGAAGTAGCAAAATTTATTTCCCAAGCATGTAAGTGCATAACTGAACATTTTAATTTCTTCTTCTTTATTTATTTATTTTTGCTGAGACACATAAATTCCTGTGCTATGTGGACACTTAGAAACATATTGTTTATATTTGAAGAGTTTCTGATGTATATAGTTTCAAACTGTAAAGTATTTAGGACATAATAGCAATAGTATAATAATGATTTCAAAACAAAAAAACATGACAAGTATAGTTTCTTCAAATGCCATAACATTCAAGAAGTTTTAGAAAAATTTCTTTAGGCTTTAGCTAGTTTTTGGAAAATATGTGCCTTTGGGGGAAATCTTGTGGCTGTCTTATTTTTAAGTAAGTAATGGAGATGATGGTAGATACCAGACATCCCAATGACTTTTTGGTGTGTCTGTGGTGTGTGTGTATGAGTGTCATATGCGTGTGCACATTGGCACTTCAACTATTTTTTGATGCATGAACTCTTTGTTAATGGTCACATGCTCTAATATTTTCAGTATCCTAGTAATACATGTAGAGGTTCAGGCCTGGGTCACATCAGCCTGCTTTCTGTAATGACACACTATGTGCAATTGTTGTACATTATAACTTTACATCATGGACTTTGTTGTTTGATAAACTTAAATGGAAATCTAAGCTGTGGGATGTCTTAATTATCTGACTTGAAGCAAGAACTCCTCTGGAATGGAGGCTACCACAGCCTAGGATTGCTGCAGGAATAAGAGAGATAAGGTACAGCAAGTACTGATCCCAGAGCCTAGAACAGAGTGGGAACTGAGTAAATGTGTCCTTGTTAGAGGCCAGTGGCAACTTTAAATGCTGTCTAGTAGTGACTTTAAAAGTATAATTACTGCAATAAGGGAAATAGCTTTAATTTGTAAAGGCTTCACTTTGCAATTTAGTAAAAAAATTTAGTTTTAAACCTTTCCATTCTTAAAACTTATTAGACAAAAATACATGTAAGCTTTTGTTTATTCTGGAGGACTTCATGTGGAATTATGGCAGGAAAGAAAGGTAATGTTTACAGAATGCCTCCAGCCCGTGTCAGCAACACACCCGCTCATTGCAAAATGTAAATCTCTACAGATCAATGATTTCCACACATTTTCTTTTTCTGGTTGTGAAAATCAATCTACTAATAAGGTCTTAAATGTCCTTGCTTAATTATGGGGAAGTGGATGAATCTTTGCCTCTTGTGCATTCTGATAACAGCCCCATGGAGGGTCATTCAGATCTGAGCTCCTAAAAGGCCCTTGTCTACAGTGCAGTTAAACTGCAGTCATTGATCACTTTCATTTATTGCCTTTTGTCCTGGGCAGTTTTCATTTGAAAAAAAAACTGCAAATCTGTTTCCTATACTTTATCTGACAATGTTCATGAGCCAAAATGTAATATTTAGCTTTCAAAAGCTATTAAAGCCTTTTTTTTTAAAAAAAAAAAAAGCTATTAAAACCTGATGCTTTGTAGTAAGCTTTTATTCTAAAATCATACTGAGGTTAATGTCACTTCAAATGATGGTATTATAATAATGACTGAGAAAGATTAATACAGCCTCCTTTAAATGTCAAGACAGCTTCTTGCCTTAGTTTAGTTCAAAAGAGGATTCCTCATAACACAACTTCTCCAAACATGCTAACCTCTCTACAACTCTAAGATGAAATTGTGGTTTTGAAATCGAATGGAAACAATGTGATTTCATATAGATCTATTGACTGTTGTTGGCGATATTCAAAAGTAGAAAAGGACTAGAGGGTCCTTGAGACAGTAACTAAAAGTGAGTATGGTCCAGCCACTATAGATCTCCTTCTGTAGACCCCTACCCCCAGGGCCAAAGTATCAAGAATATGTTGAGTTTAGCATCTGGAGAGATGGCTCAGCAGTTAAGGTGCTTGCCTGCAAAGTTTAACAACCCAAGTTCAATTCCCCAGTACCACATACAGCCAGATGCACAAAGTGGCAAATGCATCTGGAGTTTGTTAACAGCAGCTAGAGGTCTTGGTGTGTCCATTCTCTCTGTCTCTCTTTATCTCCCACAATCTCTCTCTCTCTCTGTGTGTTTATAAATGAATAAAATTTTTTTAAAAAAGAATATATTGAATTGGTGTAGGAACTGCATTTCCAGTCCCCAGATTCACACACTCTTCCACTTCTTGCCTATTCTTTAAAGACAGTACAAGACCATCCTTTCTGACATCACCCTTGACAGTGACCACAGTTAAATAGCGACTTTTTCTTTTCTGGAAGTTCTTTAGCCTATGTAATCTATACCATAACATCTAAAACTTGTATTTTTCTGTTTTTCATTGCTCATTTAATGATAATTGGTCCATACATTGTTTTCTTTGGATATGAAGTCTCCCGTACAGGCTCATGTGTTGACAGCTTGGTCCCCAACTGAGAGTAGTAGACTGGATCAAAAGGACCCTAATTTCATCAGTGGATTCACCTATCGGTTCATAGAAATAGCTCACTGGAATGTGGCTTGAAACATATCTTGTCTCTTGTCCCTTCCATGTTCTTGCTGTGCTTCCTGGTTCACAAGATGAGAGGCTTTGCTATTTCCAGTCCCCCCACCCCAGCCCCTACCATTATGTCTCCACACAAGCTCCCAGCCACAAAGTCAAGAGAACACAAACTGAAACCTCCAAAACCAGGAGCCAAAATATTCCCCTTCGAGTTGTTTTTCTCAAGTGTTCTGTCATAGTGACAGAAAATCTGATCAACTCAGTTGTTTTACATAAGAAATATTTTCCGTCCTCATCTCAATGAAGCCTTCCATCGCATTTGGAGGGGGACTGTGACAGCTATTAGTGGTCATTACAACTGAGGAAACATGAGTTCTAGGGCGACAGTTACTCCCTTAGTGTCACACTTCTAAGTCGCACAGTGCCCTAAGCCTTGGTGTTCTATACTGTGTCAGCTTCATGTTCAAGTCTTGTCTTCTGACCAAGCATGTTAACTCTTCAAACACCAGTTCTGGCTGAGTGTGGTGGTACCTGTCTGTAGACCCAGCATTCTAGAGGCTGAGGTAGGAGGATCACCATGAGTTCAAGGCCAGCCTGGGGCTGCAGAGTGAGTTCTAGGTCAGCCTGGGCTACAGTGAGATTTTGCCTTGTTAAAAAAAATTCTGATGGAAGCTTCACACTCCAAATTCCACAACTAAGAAACCTAGCTGCTAATATATCCTAGAGGAAGGAACATTGTCTAACAGATGGGCCACATTGGTAATTTTAGATATTCTAGTAGTTACATTTTTTAAAGTGAATAAAAGATGAATAGATGCAATTAGTTTTAATATTTACATGATATAGTATATCCACAGTTTTGTGATTTCAATATTAATATAAAATATTCAGACATTTTATGATTTTCCTTTAATCCTATTAAGATTTGGGAGTCCATGTCTACATTCCCAGCACTGGGGAGGTGGAGGCAGGAGCAGCACATAACCTCGGCTACATAGCAACTGCCTGAACTACTTGAGACCCTAGCTCAAAAAAAAAAATAGTAACAACAAAAAATTTTGGAATCTAACATTCATTTTACACTTATAGTACATCTCAATTTAGCCTGTTTTGTTGTGTGCACATGGATCGTGCTTTACACTTATATCATCAAATGTAATTCTGACCATTCTATTCCAAGAGGAAACTTGGAGAGGTTAAGCCCCTTTCCCCATCACATGATTTATAATAGGCGGCACTAACACCAACCCAAGTCCATCCTGCTATTACCTAATTCCTGTGCAAAGTGTAAGAGAAGATAAATCTTTTAGATTTCTGGTGTACAGAAATAGCCTTGGCTTATTCAGTCCATTCACTTGAAAAAAAAATCAAGCTTTGCTTCTATAGGCTTTTTTTCTGCTCTAAATTTTTAGCCTAAAAAGTGCATTTCACAAAGTTTACGCCTGGCATTTAGTTAGCTGGCAGTTAGCAGGTTGCCTTCACATTAGCAATGAGCGGGTGAATAATCATGGACCCTGGAGAGAGTTGCTTATTTTCTTGAAGACATTCCCTTGGCTTCCCCCACCATTTGGGTAATTTCCTTAGATCTGTTGATTCAAGTTTGAATACATCTTCATGGAATAGAGACTGTGTTTGTGTAAGGGAAAGCCTGATCAAATGAGCAAACAAAACAGCTGAGGTGGTTGGATGATGCCTTCCATAGTCTTCTGAGAGTAGTTTCAGTCAGCGAGCTTATGTTTTGGATGATATGACCTAAATCAGTACCTCATTCCTTTTAATGATTAGACAGTATTCCATTGTGTAGGTCTACCTTATTTTATCTCTTTATAAATTGTGGTTTGTTTCAGCTACGAATGAATAATGCTATTACAAACATTCATGTATACACTCTTGTTATGGAAATGATTTTATTTCTCTTAGTTGTATACCTAAGAATAGAAACACTGAATCATCTGGTAAGTCCATGTTGAACCTTCTGAGGAATGTTTTTCAAGGTGACTGAACCGTTTTTACATCCTTACCAGCAAGATTCCAATTTCCCCATATCCTCCTCAACACCTGCTGTTCTCATTTCTTGATAGCTTGGGCAGTATGAGTGAGTGGGGCCCATTGCCTCTCTATGGTGGCTAAGGAAGTTTCCTGCACTGTTTATCCTCCTGGAAGAAACATCTACTGAGATCCTTTGGTCATTTTTAAAGTTGTATTTCTGCTTTTATTGTTGAGTTATAAAAGTTGTGTACTCAGTATACAAATCCCTTACCATATATATGATTGGCAAACATTTTCTCCCATCCTGTGGGGTGAAAGAGTCCTTTCATGCTCTTGCTGGGTGGAGCTGTATGTCTTAGAGTTTTCATCATTCTCCAGGACATTAGATCTTCCTAATCCTTCTAGTCTAGGTGGTTTGGGCTCCTCTTCCCTTTATTAAGGTGATAGTTACAATGTATTGATGTTAGCCCTTCATGGCTTATCTGTCTCACCCAACAAATCTTTGTATTCCCAGAGCCTGGGACTCTTCCTAACATAAAATAAAGCTCAGTAGTTGTTGTTCAGCTGAAATAAACTGAAACAAAGCTGAAGTTTGAAAATAATAATCCAGATCAATACTGATTCCAGAAATCTAGTGGAAAGGGCTTTGGTAGAGTCTGGGGAAAGGAAGAAACCTGTAGTCCCTGGTAAAGAGCTAGGCTCACAATTTCTCTAGGAATTTCAATCATTTAAACCCAGTCAAGCAAAACAAACAAGCAAAAAAATTTAATGAGAGGCAAGAATAAAACCTGTATGATGAGATTTGTACTTCTAGCCCCATTTATTTATTATTTGAAACTAAGGCAGGAGAGAGGGAGGGAGGGAGGAAGGAAAAGGGGAATGGAATCAGGGATGGAGTAAACACATGAAGAGAAATTAGTTGATACCTAAGATGATTGATTCATTTTCTCTTGACATAGCAAGATATGCTAAAATTACTTCATCTCAAAAGACTTACTTGAATTCTTGAATGAAAAATGCCCACACCCCTTATTTTTTTTTCTTTATGAAACAAAAACAGCACTGGATTTTCAGGAGGAACTGTTTGGCAGACATGGTGATTATAAGACTATTGGAAACCACTGACTAGTTGACTGAAAGCCAGATGCTGTTCCTGGCGGTGGTGATGGTGTGTTCACCTGGCTGGCCACCACACATCTGGGAGCCTGAGAAGAGGATCTCTTGCTCCACAGAAGATGTGGGAATGACTCCTTGCCTCTAGCCCCCAGGACCAGCATTGCCTGGAACCCATGTTCCGGGGCAAAGCTTTTGGGGTCTCTTTGCCAAGATACAGTTGGGGCTCTGGACAGCTGTTCAAAACTGTTGGATGAAGGGAAGAGGGTGAGAAGTGGTTGTTTAGTCTGATGAACGGAGCAGAATGAGATCCCTGAGAAATACTAAGGTATTACAGAGTCATACTAACACTGAATAAAATAGTAAACACTGTATTATTATTATTTACTATTATTAAATTTAGCAAATTTCCTAAATCTCCTCCACTCAGAACTTGATCTCCCTAACTGCTTATGAACTTGATTAGACAGAGTGAAGTTCCTGCATATCTACCCTCAGCTCAGTCCTCTGTATCGGAGTGGGATAAAAGGAAGAAACTGAAGTAGCATTGATTTCTTCAATCTCCACTAAGACTCGGTGCCCCCTTTTAGGGAATATGCAATAACACCGGGCAAGATATAGTCAGGAAGTTTTCCAGTTTTAAACATTCTTGTTTGTGGAGGTTAGTCTCAGATCTTAGAACACAAAGAACTCAGTAGTTATTAGTTACTGTATTTCATCTTCCAAAGCACACATGTTCCTCTGGAGCAATCATTTATAGATTTTTTTTTTGCATGCCACATTTTTCCTCTGTACTTTTGCTAAATCAGTAAATGACTAGCCTTCATGTTTCTGTTGTATTAAAATTGTCCAAGGATTCTGTCAGGATTATGTGTGTCAATAAAGGGTGTTAGTTTGAACAATGTGTACAAAGCAAAGGCCAAGTGAACAGGCCTGGGTGTTGTGAACTGAATAATAAACTGGAATCCAAGGGCTGTGCTGTTATGAATGGATTATTTGGCTATAGAAAGAAGTTATTTTTAGACAAGGCATTTCTACAAACCCTAAAGCTATGTGTTGTACAAATGAGAAATTTATGCACTAAATAAAAATTACCAGATGTCAGTGTCTGTATGAGCCAACTGGCTTAGAAATCTGTGAGAAATGATGGCTGTTCCTTGGTATTCAAACTCAAAAGGGAGAGTTAAGGTAAAATGCTATTGAAAATTTTTCATGTACTCATTATGATTATGATTAATGTACTTCATTGCTGCCAGCAATGTTCCAGTGTTCTGAATTATTATCTGAAAGTCTTTCATCTCTTTCACTCATGGCTATGCATGCTTGTGGCATTACGAGTGTGACCTATGTTTCTATTTTAATTTCTCATTGTTTTTCCTGAGTTTCATCTTATTCTTTTGAGGAGACAACAGGTACTTTATTTTACAAGTCAACCTGGACACGGCACTGTAATGAAGGGCACTTCTAAATATGTGATAGGATTCCATCTTTCTGATCCACATACTCCAGCACCCCTGTCATTTTCATGAAGACGTCAAATGAATTCTCTTCTTTCCTTAGAAATTCGAGCTCAACTGGTAGAACAACAAAAATGCCTCGAGCAGCAAACAGAAATGCGAGTCCAGCTTCTCCAGGACCTTCAGGACTTCTTCCGGAAAAAAGCAGAAATTGAGACGGAATATTCTCGGAACCTAGAGAAGTTGGCAGAAAGGTTCATGGCAAAAACAAGAAGCACCAAGGACCACCAGCAGTACAAGTAAGAGAGCTGACTCAGGCTCGCTCGGGATGCGTCCACAAGACCCCAGATTCAATGCTCAGTGAGAGACATACAAACTGGGAGGGGGGGGAGAGAGAGAGAGAGAGAGAGAGAGAGAGAGAGAGAGAGAGAAGCAGAGACTTGCCTTATAGACCTTATTGATTTTACATTTTCTTTTGTCTGAAAAGCTATCTGTAAGCATGCCCCCATAAATATAAGCAAACCTTTTCTTTTATGGTGCATGGGCACAAATTTATCATATTTTATTTTTATTTTATTGTTTAATGTTGGCATACAGAAGAAATGATCATATTTTAAACTAGGGGCATTCTTTGGAAATTTTTGTTTTCAATATAAGCATACGTATGAACAAGTTCATGTACGTAAGAAGATGCATTTGTAAAACTCTTGGTTATAGAAAACCAGGAGTTTCTAAGCAGCCACGGGTAGATATTTGAAAGGGTTGCTTCATGAAAAGACCTCAGGAATTCTGTAGTGATTTTTTTTAATGACCAATTATTTTTATTCTCCATATGAGTTACATTATATAATGGGCAAACAATGAGTTGCTATCCCCAGCTCCCCAATGCCCCTCTACCCATCCCCAATCAGCTGGATATCCTCCTCTGTGGGCAGTCTGGATCAGTCCTTGGGGCTGGGGACCATGGATAGCCTAGGGGTCAGCCCGGTTCTGCCGGCCCTAGTATGTTGTTACTGAGGGGGGCCATGTCTCTGGATCGTCTCCCCCACCATGGCTCTCACAATCTTTCCGCCCCCTCTTCCGCTCAGTTCCCTGAGTCGTGGTGGGTGAGTATTAAGGCTGTTTTATTGTTGAGATCTTAGTGGTCTCTGTACTTCTGTTTTAGGTTGTGTCAAGAATCATTGGTGTCTGTCTCACTGGCTTATCCTGTGTTGACTGATTGGCTGTGACTATGGGTCAATTGTTCATCCCATCATTCTCTGCGGGGTTCCATATGGATCCTCCACAGTATGTCTGGTGTGGCTCATCTCTTGCCAGGATGTCAGCTATCAGCCTGCAGTTCATTGGTAGGGTTGGATGCGCCACAGCTCTCTCGCTGCATTCTGAAAGATACAAACAGAATCTCCATCAGAGAGTGAGATCAGTATAGGTTAACTGAGATACATATTTCTGAATTAGCTAGATTCTATTGTTAGTAGCCTCTCCTTCAATCACTCACATAGTGTGTCTCTCATTGGGGCCCCAAGAGTCCGACTCCCAGGACATATCGCCCTAAGTCCACAGTTCCAGTTAAGGGCTCCCCCTCACTAAGTGGAATATTTGGCCTAACTTAAAAGCTGTTGATTGCCTCCCCCAGGCTTAGGCTCCTCCATTACACAAGTGCTCTTTTCTTGGTTCGCTGTTCTTTCCCAGTAGGAGGTATGGTCAGCCTACTCATGGCAGCAGACTGTGTTTCATGCCAGTGGTCTCTGTTTGCTCCAACTGTTGTTGATCAGCTTCCCCTGGCAGCTTATGCAGTGCCTTCCAGCACTACACTAACTACGATCTGGGGGCTGGTTACCATTCCAGACCTCGAAGGGTCTCTCGATGCTGATCGATGGCATTCTGTGGCTTCTTCAGCAGCAGGGTTTTGCCTCAGGCCTGGGGAGGGCATTCAAGAGCCTTGACAGAATTCTGTCTTGTTTTTGGAACCTCATGGGTCACTTTGGTCAACAGCTCCGTGAGGGAAGGAACCCTTGACTGGGACCAGGGATTGTCAGACTGATCAATTTTTCACAGGCTTAGACTCTCCCCTTCTATTCATGGCCCCTCTTGCCAGATGACGCCCACTACTTGCTCAATAGGATACAGTGTGTTTGTGAGGATTTTATGATTTTGAACCCATTTTGGTTTAGCCTCATGCTTAAGCCATTCCTCTCCCCCCATCCCTTACCCCTCATTCATAACCTCTCACTTGCCTGCGTAGAGTTTACGGTTAGCCTGGTTAAGGACTACATATGAGGGAGAATATGCGGTGTTTGGCTTTCTATTCTTTTTTTAAATTAATTTATTTTTTAATTGTCCATAATAAGTTACATTATTTAATGGGCAGACAATAAGTTGTTATCCCCCGTTCCCCAATGCCCCTCTTCCCCATCCCCAATCAGCTGGATATCCTCCTCCTTGGGTAGTCTGGATCAGTCCTTGGGGCAGGGGACCATGGATAGCCTAGAAGACAGTCCAGTTCTGCCGGCCTTAGAATGTTGCTACTGAGGGCGGCCATGACTCTAGGTATTCTCCCCCACCGAGGCTCTCACAATCTTTCCACCCCCTCTTCTGCTCATTTCCCTGAGTCGTGGTGGGTGAGTATTAAGGCTCTTTTATTATTGAGATCGTAGGGGTCTCTGTACTTCTGGTTTAGGTTTTGTCAAAAATCATTGGTGTCTGTCTCCTTGGTTTATCCTTTGTTGGCTGATTGGCTGTGGCCCTGGGTCACTTGCTCATCTCATCATTCTCTGCGGGGTTCCATAAGGATCCTCCATGGTATGTCTGGGGTGGCTCATCTCTTGTCAGTATGTTAGCTATCGGTCTGCAGTTCATTGATAGGGTAGAATGAGCCACATCTCTCTCGCTGCATTCTGAAAGATACAGAGTCTTCAGAGAGTGAGATCAGTATTGGTTAACTGAGATACACGTTTTTGAATTGGCTAGATTCTATTTTTAGTAGCCTCTCGTTCAATCGCTCTCTTAGTGCATCACTCCTTGGGGGCCCAAGAGTCCGGCTCCCAGTGCATATTGCCCTAAGTCCCCAGTTCCAGTTAAGGGCTCCCCCTCACTGAGTGGAGAATTTGGCCGAATTTAAAAGCTGTTGATTGCCTCCCCCAGACTTGGGCTCCTCCATTGCACAAGTGCTCCTTTCTTGGATTGCTATTCTCTCCCAGTAGGAGGTGTGGTCAGCCTACTCATGGCAGCAGACTGTGTTTCATGCCAGTGGTCTGTTTATTCCAGCTGTCGTTGTTCAGCTTCCCCTGGCAGCTTGTACAATGCCTTCCAGCACTGCACTAACTACCATCTGGGGGCTGGATACCATTCTGGGCCTTGAAGGGTCTCTTGATGCTGATCGATGGCATTCTGTGGTTTCTTCAGCAACAGGGTTTCACCTCCGGCCTGGGGTGGGCATCCAAGAGCCTTGACAGAATCCTGTCTTGTTTTTGGAACCTCATATATCACTTTGGTCAACAGCTCAGTGAGGGAAGGAGCAGGTGACTGGGACTAGGAGTTGTCTGACTGATCAATTTTCACAGGCTTAGACTCTCTTCCCTACTACTCATGGCCCCTCTTGCCAGTCTACGCCCACTGCTTACTCAATAGGTTACATTATGTATGTGAGGATTTTATGGTTTTGAATCCAATTTTCTTTAGCCTCATACTTAAGCCATTCCTCTCTCCCCATCCCTTTCCCCTCATTCATAACCTCTCATTTCTTTCTGCTAATCTGTGTAGAGGTTATGATTAGCCTGGTTAAGGACTGCATATGAGGGAGAATACGCGGTGTTTGGTTCTCTGTTCTTTTGAGAGATCGCTTAGTAGGATCTGCTCCAAGTCAGACCATTTTTCCCTAAATTTTGATATGTCATTTTTCCTTTCAGCTGCATAGAATTCCATGGTGTAAATATACCAGAGTTTCATTATCCATTCCTCCATGGAAGGGCATTTTGGTTGATTCCAATTCTTGGCTATTATGAATTGAGCTCCTATAAACATGGTTGCACAAATGTCTCTCTCCTGAGAAGTGACATCTTGCGGGTAGATGCCTAGTAGAGCGGTAGCTGGGTCCATTGGTAGTTCTATGTCCATTCTGTTCAGAAGTCTCCACACTGCTTTCCATAGTGGTTGAACAAGCTTGCAATCCCACCAGCAGTGAATGAGGGTTCTGTTTTCCCCACATCCTCGCCAGCAATTATTGTTGTTGTTGTTGTTTTATGATTGCCATTCTGACTAGAGTAAGGTGGAATCTCATTGTGGTTTTTATTTGCATTTCCCTGATGCTTAAGGATGCTGAGCACTTTCTCAGGTGTGTAAAGGCCATATGAGTTTATTCCTTTGTGAATTCTCTGTTAAGATCAGTGCACCATTTTGTGAGGGGGCAGTTTGAGTTTTTGTTATTAATTTTTTTTTTAGTTCTCTGTAGGTTCTGGAAATTAGGCCTCTGTCTGAGTTGTAGCTTGTGAAAATCATCTCCCAGTTTGAAGGGGGTCTATTGGCTCTGAAAACGGTGTTTTTGTCTGTACAGAAGCTTTTGAGCCTGGTCAGGTCCCATTGGTTAAGTGATTGTTGCAGTTCCTTGGCTACTGGAGATTTGCTCAGGAAGTTATTCCCTATCTCATGTAGGGTTCCTCCTATTTTTTCTTTTAGGGTGTTTAGGGTTGTATGGTTAATATTGAGGTCTCTGATCCATTTGGAGTTTATTTTGTGCATGGTGAAAAGAGAAGATCTATTTTTCATTTTTTTATACGTGTTTATCCAATTTGCCCGGCACCATTTGTTCAAGAGGCTATCTTTTGCCCAACATACATTATTGGTACCCAGTTGAAGATTAAGTAGCTGAAGTTACTTGCATTAAAGGCTGGGTCTTCAATTCTATTCCACTGGTCAGACTGTATGTTTTTCCACCAATACCTTGGTGTTTTAATTACTATGGCTTTTGTAGTATGTTTTAAAGTCAGGTATGGTGATACCTCCTGCACAAGTTTTTTTGCTCAGAATAATTTTAACTATTTGAGGCCTTTTGCCCTTCCAAGTAAATTTTGAAATTATTTTTTCAATGTCTGTGAAGAAGGATGTTGAGATTTTTATTGGCATTGCATTGAATCTGTAGATCGCTTTTGGCAGGATTGCCATTTTTACTATGTTGATTCTCTCTATCCATGAGCATGGAATATCTTTCCATCTTGTCACAGCCTCCTCTATTTCCTTCTTGAGTGTTTCAATATTTTCCTTATATAAGTCTTTCACTTCCTTGGTTAGTAAAATTCCAAGGTATTTGATTTTCTTTGGGGTTATAGAGAACGGGACAGTTTCTCTGATGTCTTTTTCCAAATGTTTGTCTTCTGTATATAGAAAGGCTACTGATTTCTGTGACTTAATTTTGTATCCTGCCACGCTGCTGAAGGCATTGATCACCTTCAGGAGTGTACTGATACTGTTCTTTGGGTCTGATATAAATAGGATCATGTCATCTGCAAAGAGAGAGTTTAATGTCTTCCTTTCTGATTTGTATCCCTTTTATGTTATTCTCATGTCTTATTGCTTGGGCTAGAACTTCAAGCACTATGTTAAAGAGCAGTGGTGAGAGTACACACCCCTGTCTTGTTCCTGAATTAAGAGGCAATTCCTTGAGTCGTTCCCCACTGAGAATAATTTGTGCTTTAGGAGAACTGTATATTGTCTTCACCATGTTGAGGTATTGGCTGTCTATGCCTATTCTTTCCAGGGTTTTGAACATGACGTGGTGTTGAATTTTGTCAAAGGCCTTCTCAGCATCTTTTGAGATGACCATGTGGTTTTTGTGATTGAGTTTATTAATGTGGTAAATTATGTTTATCGACTTGTGTATGTTGAACCATCCCTGCATCCCTGGGATGAAGCTGACTTGGTCAGGGTAAATTATAGACTTGATGTGGGTTTGTATTCAGTTTGCTAGGACTTTGTTTAGGATTTTTGCATCTAAGTTCATCAGGGATATGGATCTGCAATTTTCTTTTCTTGTTATAGCCTTGCCTGGTTTGGGAATTAGGATGATGCTAGCTTCATAGAAAGAGTTTGGGAGCCTACCCTCTTTTTCTATGCCCCTAACAAGTTTCAAAAAGAGAGGTTTCATTTCTGTTTTGAAGGTTTGGTAGAATTCGGCTGAGAAATCATCTAGCCCTGGGCTTTTTCATTTGGGGAGGTTTTTAATTACTGATTCAATCTCTGTGATTGTGATAGGATTGTTTAGTATCTGTATCTGCTCTGGGCTGAGCTTTGGTAGTTGGTAGGTGTCCAGAAATTATCCATTTCTTCCAAGTTCTCTAATTTTGTGGGGTAGAGGTTTTGGAAGTATAACCTGATGATATTTCCAATCTCTTCAGGGTCTGTTTTGATCTAACCCTTGTCATTTCTGATTTTGTTGATTTGGGCCTTTTCAGTTCTTTGATTAAATTGGCCAGGGGTTTGTCAATCTTACTGACTTTTTCAAAGAACAAACTCTTTGATTTGTCTATTTTTTAATTGTTTTCTTCGTTTCCAAGTCAAGTCGTTTCCAAGGCTCTGATCTTAATTATTTCCTTGCATCTGGAGCTCCTTGGGTTGGATTTTTCCATCTGTTCCAATGACCTTAGGTGGGAGGTGTAGTGATTTTTATTGTTGTTTTGTTTTGTTTCTTTCAGGTTTTTTTTTTTTTTTTTGAGTCAGGTCTTGCTCAGTTGCCCAGGATGGCCTCGAACTTTTGATGATTTTCCTGCCTCCTAAGCTCTGACATAGGCGCGAGCCACTCTGGTGATTTTATATGAAAACAAACAGTAATGGCTACGTGAGTTGATTGCTCCTAGGGCCATGCCCACCTGCACACACATGTTTGTGATCATTACAATGGAAATTCGTTTAAAACAGCCTTTTAGTAAAATGCTTATGTGACTAACTAAATCTTAACATTAATTGAACTTCATTTGTTTAAGAAAATGCAAGCAAGTTAGTCCGTTAGTGAACTTTACTTTATAATGTAAATCCTCAAACCAGAGAGAGAGAAAGGTAAGCAGGAATCTCAAGTTGAGTTCAGTGTGTTCCAGCAGGGGTGAACACAGTGTCGGATGGACCAGCAAGGTCCTGGAAGCAGGGAGCACTCAGGGGAGACCGGAAAGACTAGCTGGCTGGCAAAGGCAAGCAGAGGAGGGAAGCTCCTGGGGAAGGGCTGGAGGTCAGAGTTGCAGACTAGAAGGTGGTCTCTTGAGAGTGAGCATGAGGGGTGAGCAGTGACCTGTGCAGCCACAGGTATTAATTGGAACAGACCAGATTCTTAAACATTTTCATGGAAAGTCTTGATCACCAACAGGAGAGATGTTAATAGAGCCTCCACACACCTGTGTTTGAAAGTGATGGTAGCACTGTGGACTGGAGCAAGGTCTGCAGGAGAAGGAGCCTTCCTAACAAGTATGGTGTGGTACTTTTGCAGAAGCAAATGCATAGCTATTCTAGATTATTTTTAAATTACTTTTTTCCCTCTCCTCCCTTTCTGGTTTTGGATGACTTTACCCATGGTTTGGATGCATGGATGATTAACGATCATCCCAGGTACCCAAATGACAGGTGTCCTTGCCGAAGCTGAGACTGGGAAGTGGAACTTGGAGCCAGTACTGTGCTCGCCTTAATAGTAACTGTTCCCTTTGTAAAGGCAGTTGTAAGGAGGGCAGCTCACTCACAGTCAGCAAATGTTTCCAGTGTGTTCTGTGTCTCTGCCTAGTCTCTAGCTGGGAAGTGCAGTCGTTAAATGCGGCTCTCAGTGGATCACATCACATGTCATGGTGTTCTTCTTCTCCCAGTTTGATAGTTTTCCCCAGAAGATAAGCAGTTTGAGGACTGGTGAGGTGGCTCAGTGGGTAAAGTGCTTCCCTGCAAGCATGAGGACTTGACTTTGGATCCCCAGCTCGTGCCCAAAACGACACATGTGACCATGCATACCTGTAGACCCAACCCTGGGAAGGCAGACACAGGAGAATCGTAGGGCTTATGGCCAGCTACTCTAGCCAAATTGGTGAGCTCCGGACTCAGGGACAGACCCTGTCTCACACAATTGAGGGAGATAGCCAGTGTTGAACTCTGGCCTCTGCACGCAGGTGCACATGCATGCATGCATACACACAGAAATACACAAAATATATAAGTAGCTTGATATCGCCTTTGCCTTGAGTGTACTTATTTTTGAGCACAGGACTGAAAATGAAATGGGTGATAAGTCCGTGGGAAGGATAAAGGAGAATGGGGAAAAACCCAGGCCTTATTAAAGAGTCAGCCTCCACTGTGTCACTTTGGTCAAGTGACACACCCCTCTCAGATCTTTGGTTTACTCACATGTGAAATGAGATCTCATGACCATTAAGTGGCATGAAAAACAGTCCTTCATGTGATCAGTACCTGGCATGAGACACACATGCAGGATCCCTTGGCCCCATCACCAGACAAACAAATCGATTGCACAGTAGGACCGCTGGCCTCCGAGGCTGGACTTCCTCCGTTTGGAAACACTTACGGTGTGAACAATCCTCCACCTAAGATTGCCAGGCGAAAGGAAAGAGCAAGGCTTGAGTCAGCCTCCAACAGAACACCTGAGCCTGTCCAACCCTGGGCTTTGCTAAGCTTCGCTTCTCCCACTGATGATGAGGACACGAAGGATGGCTTGCTGAGCATTAAGTGGAGTTAATGTCAAATCTTTAGAGCTGTCCTAGACAAAAATAGCTAACTTGACATAGTACTTACTATGTGCCCGAGGCATTACTGTAAGCATTTAAAATATAGATTAGCTCACATCATCCTCAATACTAACCTTTTCAAATGAGTTCTGCTATTTTACTCACTGTTCGAAGTAACGGAAGCACAGAGAGGTTCAGCCATCCATCCATGACTACATAGATATCAAGTGGTGGCTGGGAGAAAAATCGGAAGCCTTCCTCTATTTTTTTTGTTGTATCATTGTTTTTGAGGGAATAGGGATTGGACCTAGGGCATTGTGCATAGTAGGCACTCTGCCACTGAGCCACATTCCCTACATCTTCCAAGCCTGCTTTTTGTTTTTCTTTTTCACATTTTTCATTTTGAGACAGGGTCTCACTAATTGCCCAGGCTGGTCTAGAATTCACTCTGTAGCCCCAGCTGGCTTTGAACTTACAATTCTACTGCTTCAACCTCCCAGGTAGCTGGGATTATGGAACTATGTCAATATGCCTTGCTCAGAGTCCATAATCTTGGCCCCCCTACTACGTCTCAGAAAGTGAAAGATGCTCTTATCATCATCAACAGTATTATGATGATTACTACTGGGAACAAGGCAATACTAATGTGTTAATTTAGTCAGTGGGAGAATATTAATGCTTTCAGTGGGGCAGACCCTGGGGCTATAAAGAATGATGCTATATTCTCAAGGAATTTATAAGCTACTTCAACATAAAAGATAGACATGGAAGCCCATATGAACAAGGTAATATTTGCCTCTGGGGTGGGGAAAATTCAGATAAACAGACTTCATTTACCTGTCATGGGTCATTAGTACTTCTTGGTGATCCCGAGAAAGAGGGGGCTCCCTGGATAGAGGCTGTAATCCTAGTGTGCTTGGGGAGAGGCTATTTCTTCCATATGCCCATTTGTTTTTCTGTTCTTTGATTCCTCGTTCTTCTAGAGAGAATCTGTAACTCAATGTGGTTTTGAAGGAGATGAGTTCTTTGTTTTCGTTTTTAAAACACTACGTTCTCACTATGTGTTTTATAGGCTGACCTTAAATTTGTTATGGAGTCTAGTCTAGCTTCCAATTCATGATTCTCCTACCTCTGCCTTCTAAATACTGGAATTGAAGGCATACACCACTAAATCCAGCCATTTTTGGTTTTGTTGTATTTTTTTTTTGAAATAGAGACTCACTATGTATCCTAGAGTTTCCTAAAACTTGTGATCTTCCAACCTTCGCCTCCCAAGGCTCAATGAAATCTTTAATCCAGAGAAATACCTGACTTAATTTTTCTTAACTTAATATTCCAGGTCATAAATGATCATGTATAACAAAATAACATCTGAATAAATGGCTTGTATTTCTGAGTTGTATAAATACTGCCATTTTGCCATTTTACAGTGTTTTTAATTTTTTTATTTGCAAGCAGACACACACACACAGAGAGAGAGAGAGAGAGAGAGAGAGAGAGCTAGAAGAGACAGAGACAAAGAGAGGTGGGGGGGGGGGAATGGGCACCCAGGGCCTCTAGCTGCTATTGCAAACGAACTCCAGATGCATGTGTCATTGTGCATCTGGCTTTACATGAATACTGGGGAATTGAACCTGCATCATTAGGCTTTGCAGGCAAGCACTTTAACTGCTGAGCCATCTCTCCAGTCCCTACAGTTAGTTTTTAACCAAGAACAGATCATACTTTTAATTATTTTTAAGCCATGGCATTGGGGTTTCTCACTACTTTTGGTTGGAGTTTTTCTTTGCAATTGTTTTTCAATGGTTTTTTCATGGTTCATAGCTGTGTTTAGCCTTATTATCTAGACTAAAGCCAGGATAAGTCACAAAACTGGAATGGCTTACTGGGTTCCAGTAGAACATGTGACAGACAAGTCATGAGCCAGCAAACTTTCTGGTTCTGTTCATGAGCCTTGGGACAGTACTGTAATGTTCAGATTCCACAGAACACTTTTTAGAGGCTGGAGGTTGTGTATCAGGGGATTAATAAATAACCCTCAAATCTGTATTCCATGGAAAGCATAACTAGCCAAATTTCTTTTCCAGCAGCGGGCTGAACACTCAAAGCAGACTTTGTGTGCTCTGGCAATCTGGTCTGTCTTAGACAGTAGTCAGTGGATTTTTATGTCAACATGCATTGCTTTCTTTAGTGGGGCATTTAAGGTGTGTGTGGGGCGGGGGAGCTGCCTTAGCACAGTGCGGGTTGGCTCCTGCAAGCCTTGTCAGGAGTGGGGGTTTGCACCAGGGATCTTGGCTCGAGTTTTCCTTCCAGGCCTGGTAAGTTGCAGGATCTCTGCAGGCTGGCTGTACAGTCCCCTGATCTAAGAAAGGTAAGAACTGTGACAGCAGCACCCTTCGGCTCTGGCTCATCAGTCTACCTGGGTGACGTCACTCAGCTGTAGGGCAGTCCTGAAACCAATGATAATCCTGTCCTTCTTCATTTCTCAGGAAAGACCAGAATCTGTTGTCTCCAGTGAACTGCTGGTATTTGCTCCTGAACCAAGTGAGGCGAGAAAGCAAAGACCACGCGACCTTGAGTGACATCTATCTGAACAATGTCATTATGCGCTTCATGCAGATAAGCGAGGATTCCACCAGGATGTTTAAAAAGGTAGACTTCATAAATCTTGTCGGAGTATACTTACCAATAATCACCTTGCCTTTAACCATAATAGAGAAGAGTGTATGAAAAAAATTAAAGTACATATTTTAAAGACACAGCAGGCCAGGCGTGGTGATGCACGTCTTAAGTCCCAGCACTCGGGAGGCAGAGGTAGGAGGATCGCCTTGAGTTCCAGCTCAGTCTGGAGACCCTACCTCGAAAAACAAAACAAAAATAAAAAGTTAAATCTGAGAAGGCATATTTACACTGTGTTTGTGTGTTTTAGCTCATTAGCTCATGTATATAGACTTGCCTACTAAGTGTTCTCATTTACACGCAGTAAATGGCTGAATGCCAGCGACCTGAACAATGTGAACACATTTTTAAAACGAGGTGCTTGCAAATTACATCTCTCTTCTTAGGAGCTGACCTGCTTGCACTTATGAAAAAAAATCAGATGACAGAATAGTCTCAGATTTGGCCATTTGGGCTCACACATGACCAGACTTGTGAAGAACACGATTACCACATGCACGGCTCCCTCAGGAAAATGTTGTCACAATTTTATCTTACTCCCACCAGACCAGCAGCAGAAGCTAGGAGAGCAATGGGGAAAAAAAAATTCCACAGGGCACAGAAAATTCAGTTCCTTCTGCATTAGAGCGCTTCCTCCTTCCCAAATCCATTAAAAAAAAAAAATGAAGTGGGCTTTGAAAGCTTCTTGTCATCATTACTGGCTTCAGCCAACTCTCAGCAAATATTTTTGTTATTTGGACATTTTTGTTGAGAACAATAACAAAATTGGACCATTTCCTGTGCAGAGAACATAGTTACTTGCCCAGTAAGACTGCCTTTCAGTTTCTATGTTTGTAGAGCAAGAGTCTCCCCAGACCCGCTGAGCTTTTTGCTGACAGTGTTTTGTGCCTATATTGATACCTATACCCATCCTTATTAAGTATTTTTTTTGTTTCAGAAAGAGGGGGCAGGGAACCGCCTTGCAGATTAAAAATACATTTATGTTTCCAAGGGGCCCCTTAAAACAAAGACGTAGTGTTAAGCAGGCCAGCTGGAAAACTTCTTTGTCTGTGTTTGATGTGTCCACATTAGATTTGATTTCTGACCTAGAAATGGAATTCAGCAGCCATTATGCACTGTGTTACATAGAGAAAAAGTCTTTCAAACAAGGGGAATTTTTATACATTGGCACTAAGCATAGGTTGAGAAATATTCCTATCCTAAATAGTAGAGGCTTTAAGGAAAATAAAGTGAACAAAGGAATTTTCTTAAACTCTGCAGAGACCATGTTCAGTTTGGGGGTGTGTATGTGAGCATCTGCTGTGAGCAGGAATCAGGATGTGAGCTGTCAGTAAGGCTGCACCCAGGAAGAAAGACTGGCCCTCTCGCCCAGGAAGGTTGCCATTTAGCCAACTTTGGATGGTACTAAAAGATGCTTCCCAGTCATGAGTGTTGACAGCAGTTTTACGGGATCCACAGGGCCAGCAGCTCATGTATTCATCCATTTAACAAAGCATTTGTAAGATATGTAGCTGGAAATACAGAGTTAAGAGACATGTCCCTGCACACAAGGAGCTCATCATAATAATTACGCATTCCTGGCCTAAAAAGATACATAGACAATGGAGGGAACCCGAAGCCTGGGGACCTTGGGTGATGTAGGGGACAGAGGGCTTCACCCAAAAGGGCTTCACTTGATGTGAAGCTTTCAGGAGGAGGTGGACAAGGCCTTCTGGAAGCAGACACACGTGTGCAGGGAAAGGAAACATCTGGGCATGACTGGACCAGGGTTGGTGGGATTGAGTGATGAGAGTGAGGGTCATAGTGATGGTCAGCCAAGATGGGACCTTACCAGATCAATTCAAGGGCTTGTTAAAGTTGATAGAAACTAGGACTGAGTCAGGCAGACATGTGTTTGAACTTTGGCTCTTTGGGGCCCTTGTTCTGTGATCTTGGGAGATCATTCAAGACAGTCAGGAGATGACTGTCTACTCTTCTGGGGCATGAACAAGGCAGGGTTGGGTAGAGCGGAGAGGGAGCTGTGAAAGCTCTGGGACCCCGGTGTAGGTGTCTCCTATCCGGTTAAGGAGCTCTGGCCTTTGTTTTGCAGCCATTGAATTTGGCTGGTCATCGGGAAAGGCAGCTCCCTTTGGTGGAGGGAAATTCCCAGGGGCAATTCCCAGAGAGGGATCAGCTACAACATACCTGTTACCTGGGTGCCAAGGAAGCCAGATCTGTATCCAAGTCCTGTCAATTTCAGGTCCTTTTGATTAGACAGGAAGAATGATCTATTATGTTTACTTCTGGGGTGGGGGTGTGGCTTTGTTTTGTGTTGTTTGCACAAGGGGTTTGCTAGGTGTCCAGTCAGCTTGTAGTAATGGCCTTTGCCTCTAATGCTGAGATTCCAGATGTGCAGAACCACATTATGCTGCTGCTTCTTTGTTGTTTTATTTTTCAAGGTAGGGTCTTACTCTAGCCCAGGCTGACCTGGAATTCACTATGTAGTCTCAGGGTGGTCTCGAACTCATGGTAATACTCCTACCTCTGCCTCCCCAAGTGCTAGGATTAAAGGTGTGTTCCACCACATCTGGCTATTTTTTTTCCTTAATCACCAAGTTTTCAATTCTCCAGCTCATCTTCCATTGTTCTGGTTCCAGATCAATGCCTATTTTTCTATCAAAATTAAATCAGTCGGTCTGAAGTGGTCTTTAGAGCTGTTGTGGGGTCCTTGGGGAGCACAATGCTTGTTTACCTTGGGAGAGGATTCTGACACTTCCTCTTTTGCAAGCTGCTCCATGCCTGCATGGAAATCCAAATATACGCTGTGTGCCTGACTGTTTAGGCCTCTTAAAACAGCCGTATCTTATTCAGTTTAATCAAGTGATGAAATCCTTTTACCCAAACTCTGAAGTCTGAAGTGGGAAGCAGGTAATTCCAGGAATGCTTTGGTATGCAAATTAATAATAATTAGGGAGAATACCTAATTCCATGCACAGTGTAGGAAATAGCCTGAAGATTTAAGTGTGTGTGTGTGTGTGGTGCACATGTGTGCAGATTTGCATGCCCTGTGTATATGGAGGTCGGAAAAGACCACGGGGTACCCGGTTCTATTGCTCATCATATGACTGGGCTTATCGGCTTGCCTGGCCATACCCTGCTGTTGACAAGGGTGCCAAGGAATCGAATGCAGGTACTCTCAGGCCCTCATGTTTATAGAAAACGTTTTTACCCACTTTCCAGACCCAAGTCTTGAGTCTTAACCATATCACTACTAGCCATAAAAATAGTTGCCTCAACTTGACAGAAAGATTTTAATAGGTAGAACATTAGAGCTTTTAAAAAAACAATTATTCAAATCTTGACTCTTTTAATTATGCCTTTAAAACTCTAAATTAATCTGGTGGCATATGTCCTTAATCCTAGCATTAGGGATGCTGAGGTTGGAGGAGCACTGAATTCAAGGCTAGCCTAGAGCTACAGAGTTCCAGGTCAACCTGGGATAAAGTGAGACCTTACTTTAAAAAACACAACAGCAACAATGAAACTCAAAGTGAAGCCTGTTAGACAGAAGAGCATAGTGACTAGCTTTAAGGCTGTGGGAAAAGATACTTTGAGTATAAATCTTGGCTTTGGTATTGTTAGCAATGCCAACAACTTGGGAGTATTTGTAAACCACTATAGCCTCACTTTCCCCATATAAAAAAGTGGGTATTGGGCTGGTGAGATAGCTTAGTGGTTAAAGGCTCTGGTTTGCAAAGCCTGTTGGGCTGAGTTTGATTCCCCAGCACACATGTAAAGTCAGATGCACAAAGGGGTGCATGCATCTGGATTTGTTTGCTGAGGCAAGAGGCCCTGGAGCACCCATGCTCTCTCTGTATCTGTAATAAATATAATAAAAATAGTTTGTTAACTATGCACATAGTAACTTATTCCAGACAGTTGTGTGAAGGATTCATGATTCACATATGGGAAGCAACTTGGCCCAATGTCTGGACTTAATGCATACTGAGCAACATTGAACTTGCATCTTTATTCACATCTGTACTGTCATCATTTATGTCATGTTCTTGAATAATTATGTAACTCTAAGGAGACTACATGGTAGAAATTTGTGACAAATACATTCATAATATCATGTTTTATTTTTCACTTGTTAAAAGTCACAAACCATATTTATAGATCCAAACACCATTATTGCTTCAACATATGAATTAACATATTTGTTCTTTCATTCCAATAGTTTGTGAATAGCCATGGGAATACCAAGCTGGGCAACACTCCATGCCTCTCAGATCCCCAACAATGATTTCACTCGGAAAATCTTATCTTTGTAGCTCCATTGATGTTCTCATCTATTCCACAGAATGAGTCACTCAATTCCAGACCCTTCTTTTGGTTTGGACAGTGCAGAAGCAGACCGGAGCAAACTCTGCTTTTCCAGGCTCTGCTTTACCATTTTTGGAGAAGTTCAAAATTTTGGGGATTCCTTGCACACGAGGGTTTGGGTCATCATCAAGCCTCACTTTGGTTTTCCTCCAAGAATAGGCCCTGGTGATGTGCCTCCTGCCTCCAGTCATGAGATCTTGTAGCTTCTTTCTCTGGCTCACATGGAAAGAGAGTGCTTCTGCATCTGGGTTCGTGCTGCAGCCAGAAAATGTTCGGCTCATGCACTGCACATAAAAATGTAATTAATATCAGTGGTCACAGTTGCAGGACACACACAACAGCCAGATCCCAGGAGTCATTTAGACACCTCCTCACAAGATCGTCCTTGCCAGTGTCAGGGAGATTAAAGCAGTAGGTAGTTTAGCTCAGTGAGAACACTATAAAATGATAGCATTTGAATAGGATGCATTATCCCTGTGTTTAAAATTGCCTTGAAGGATGTCATTTTTCCATGAATTATTCAAAGTATCAATAGATTTGTCTTTCCCTGTTTTGCATGAGTATGTGTATGAGCACAGCTTATCTTGTTTCTTCACCACTGGCAATGACATGACGCATACAAGCTGCCCCTGACCGGTTTTAGCTGCACCAAGCATTGCGCTCTGCGCCTTCCTCATATTAGCTCACATGTCCTCATGGTTCACAGTGAACACGAATTAGTATTCACATTTTGTAGAGGAGGAAAGAAAATACTCAGAGAAGTAAGCTGCACAGCCAGGCTGGCTCATATGCATTCCTGATTTTGTCCATATGTTCTAGATAGCTCATGGCTACTCTTTACTCTCTTAGGATTTCCTGGTTGCTGATTGGACATGTCACTTAATGCAGAGTATCAGAACCTTCTGAGAGGTGGGACATGGTGATGATTGACCCTGTTCCTATCTTACAATCATGGAGAAAGTGGTTCCTGGATGGAGACAGCCAGGCTTTCTATCATCTGCATTAAAGCAGCTGAGGCTGGCCTCAAGCCACCGAGAAAAGCCCTCCTTGAGCATGAATTAGCGCACAGGTTACTGGATTCAGACTCGGGAGAATTAACCCATGTTTGGCATTGCTGATTGTGTGGGTTAATTTGAAAGGGGAGAAGAGCTTACCAGTAAGGTTCATAGTCGTTTATTTTTATCAAAGTAAGCCATATCTACTTACTTGCTTCAATATATGAAAGAAAAGATTTCTTAAAGATAAAGGAGTGATTTCAGAGAGACCATTTAAAATGAGTTAATATTCAGACATATGCTTTTGGTTAATAAAAATAAAAAAGGTCTACCATAGGTCTCCAGCTCTGTTTTCGTTTTGAAAAAAATAGCATATAAGTTTTGAAATAGTGAAAACTACCAACCCATATATGCATATAGTCTATTTTAAAAATGTAAATATATATTCTTCATAGAAATGCAGAAAACATTAAAAAGTATACAAAGAGAAATAATAATTACCATATTATCATAATCACTGTTGATATTTTGCATTCTCTCTCAATATTCATATATATGAATATATACACATATAGTATACATATATAACACACTATGTTTTATGTATATTATATAAAGTTTAGATATTATTGCATGTAACTGGGAAACCTTTTCTTTTCACATAGGGTATTATTAGCATTTCTCATACCTGGAAATAACCTTTGAGATGAGGATATTTAATGCTTGCATAGCCCCTTGCTACCTGTATGGCTCCATGTTTTTTCCTGTTGGTGGACTTGTAAATGTTTCATTTCATCTCAGAAGTCAGTGATGTCTTTCTTATATAACATTCTTTGATGAGGAATTGCTGGGTCATAGAACAGCCTCACAATTTTCATGTCCTGGATAAATTCTTACCTTTTGCCCTTCTGTGGTTGATTATGGTCATGGCTGTGACTTACCCTGAAAAATAAATGGACTGTTTTATTCAGAGAGACCTACCAGATATGATTTAGCATGCTTATGCAACACTGGTAAATAATATAACAAGGGAAACTTTTTTAAGGCATTTTAGTGCAGTGTACCAGAAGAATTAAATAGCATTCTGGTGGCCTTAGGGAGAGCTTAATTATTGATAAGGCCTTAATAAGTAAGTAAGAATTGTCCAAGCTATCACTACTGGCTGGTTCTGCTGAGTCTTAGCAACCTATGACTAGCTTGTTTTTCTAGAAATAAATCAAATCCAAACTATCATTTCTTATAATGACATAACTTCTGAAGTATTTTTGAGAATATTTTCCATTTGCTTTTGTGAATTGCCTGTCAGGACGGAGGGTCCTACCTAGTAAGTGCTCCATGAATGGCAGTGACTGGTATTGTTCTGGGACTTACACCGTTGTCTTTGTTCCTTAGCAACACCAGGACATGCCTGACTGACCCAACTGAGTATGACAGATGGGTTCACTAGAGAAGAGCGTTTACCATGTATTCAGAAGCTTTATCAGGGTCCTATGAGGAGGGTGTTGAGCAGATGATCTATGTGTGTCTCCTTGCTTAACAACGATAATAAATGCAACAGTGATGTCAGCTATGTTAAATGCTTTTTCTATACAGTCTGGCACTTTGGGATCAACACTTTAATCTTAATAGTTGAACCCATAATCACTGGAAGCCCTTGAAAATGTGTCAGGATAGCTTGCACTTACTTTCATATTCTTCTCTTTGCTTATTTGTATCTTCTGGGTTTTTACATGGACATGTGATATTAAAAGCAAGATGTCCAATATAGCAACTAAACCTTAAAGCAACCAACTTGGTCAAGAATAGACCAGTGTTAGTATGAAGGAGTGGGAAGGCAGGTGGTCAGCAAGCAATGCATCCTCAAGTGCTCCTCATAAGTGGTGAATTGGCCTGACTCTAGGCCCTGTTGAAAGCTACACTTTGAATTTTCAATATGAAGGTGATCAAAATGAGAAGAAATAAAATAGGGGAATTCTGACCAAAAAAAGCAGAGTATATGCAGGTTCCAATTGCCTTGCCTCCCAAATAATCTATGACGTGACTGACTGGATATTTACGTAGGAGATCCAGAGTGATGACCCTCAAGGAGGTCCCTTCACTCCTCTGCTGGAACCTTCTAATAGCTCCCACCTCACTCGGAGTGACAGTCAACATCCCAGCTCCCCTTCCCAGCTTTATCTCTCTCTACAGTACCTATCCCTTGCTTCCGTATTCTACATTTACTTATTTGCTCACTTTTTGTCTCTGCTTGAGTCCTATATGAGTTCCTAAGGGAAGTCACTAAAGCAGTGATTGTCACATGTAAGTGATCAGCAGGCATTTCTATCTGGATTAGAACCAGTGATGCTGAGTGCCATCTACATAACATGTTTCAGGGTATGTTAGGAGGATGCAAGATTGGCGGGACCAGATTTAAGCAACTCTATAATGTGACAAGTATTTCCCAAGATAGAGGCATCACAGGTGATCCTGGCAGTGATTCACCTTCAGATAAGGTCAGTTAGGAGTACTGATAGGCTTCTTCACATGAACAGTGTTTCAGTCAGCCTCATGGTGCTGGCAGAAAGCACCCAACCAAGACAGCTTGTGGAGGAAAGGGTTTATTTTGGCTTATAGACTGAAGGGGACACTCCATGATGGCAGGGAAAACCATGGCATGAGCAGAGGTTGGACATCACTTGTGCAGGTGGGGATACAATGACACGAAGGTGTGCCAAACACTGGCAAGGGGAAGCTGGCTATAACACCAATAAGTCTTCCCCCAACAACACACCTCCAACAGGGTTCCAGTTCCAAAATTGCCATCAGCTGGTGATTGAGCATTCAGAACACATAAGTTTATGAAGAACCCCTGAATCAAACCACCACAAATATCCTCTCTGTTCTTGCATGGATTGGTGGTCCCTGGGACAGTGCCTAGGAGTACATAGTTTGCTCTTAGCACCTTGAACTCATGGTAGGAATCTAGTGGCACAGGTACCTATCTAACTATCCCAACTGGAAATTGCTCTTGGAATAATTCACATTCTTCATCAAGTCACTGATGGATCTAGAGAAAAACTGATCAAGAACTGCTTCTCCAGGTTAGGCACAGAATTTCAGAAATGAGCAAATAGAATAGCCATGATGCCTTAAAGGTATGTGATAGTTTATTCATTCATTCATCAACAAATACTTTTTTGAGCTTAGGAGATGATTCAGCAGTTATAGGTGCTTGCGTGCAAAACCTGATGACCCCAGTTCGACTCTCCCCAGCACCACATAAAGCCAGAGGCCAAGGACAGTGGAAGGCGTGGCCAGAGGAATCCGAAGCTTGAGGGCCAAGCTAGTCTGTTAGTTTACAGAGGCAAGAGAGTCCACCTCCAAGCAGCCAGTAGAAGAGCAAAGACACCTCAAGATTCTCTTCTGATCTCCACACACATGCTATGGCACACATGTGCCCATACACACATACATACATATACACACACATACACACATACACACATATACACACATACACACATATACACACATATACACACATACATACACACATACACACATATATAATGCATACACACATGCACACATATATGCACATACACATGTACATGCACACATGCATACATGCATACATACATACATAAACATGTAATACACGCATATAAACATGCATACACATAAATACATGCATGCACACATACATACACATATACACGTATAAATACATACATACACACATATACATAACACACATACATGCATATGCACATACATACACATACATACATACATACACATATACACATATGCATATACACACATATATACATACATATACACATATAAGTACACTCTTACACACATACACGCATTCATACACACATACATGCATACGCACATACATACACACACATACATACATACACATATACACATATGCATATACACACATATATACATACATATACACATATAAGTACACTCTTACACACATACACGCATTCATACACACATACATGCATACGCACATACATACACACATACATATACATACACACATACATACACATATACATACACACATATATACATACATACACACATACATACATACATACACACATACACACAAACAAATATTTCTTAAAACTTACTCTTCTTTATCTTGGGCATTCTTCAGAATGTTGAGAATACAGACATTATCTCTGGCCCTTGGATTCTACGGTATGGTATGGGGAGGTAAACAATTGAAATCTGAATTACACCGAGAAGGCTCTCACGTCTTATGATGTAAAGGAAAACTAAAAAATGTCTAGATTATTCAGAGTTCGATGGATAAGGCCTATAAGAAAAAAGAAAACTGTCCCAGTATACAACAGCATGTACAACAAATTAGCTGCATTAGAGAACATAGATTTTGGGAAGAAAGTTACATTTTGTGGATGAACCAAGGATGAGAGAGTAGATCCCCAGACCTATGATTGGAGAAGTAAGGAGTCGAGATGAGAATGACTGTCCAAGACGTTGAATGCAGTGACCCCGTCATCCTCCAGTGTGCTCGGAGAGTGGACTGGCAGATGATACAACTGCATCTTGAATACAAAGGAGAGGTGAGCTTGCTTCCCCTGGGGGGTAGCAGTGTAGACTGAGGAATGCTGAGATCTGAACAGTGTCTTGGAAACAGACTCTAAGGGCCTTGGCCTTGGAGTTGATTGAGAACTGGAGAAGAGACAAGATAGAGAGAGCAGTCAAAGGAGACATCCAGGGTTTGGCCGTTGTCATGGTGATTGGATACACATGAGGGGAGGAGGTGTGGGGCCCAGAGCCTGGATGCATACATGGACATAATTTAAGTTAATTTTGAATGTTCCCGGGCTCATCGGGTAGAGAGGTAACTAAAGTGCTGCACGTACTTTAGGTAAAGTAGGGAGAATATACAGGGTGAGAAAGGAAGAATATCTAAAAACCAACGCTCAGAAAAACAAGAACGAAAGGATGAGAAAAGAAAAGTATGCTGTCCTGTGACTGAGAAGCCAGAGCTGTGGGAAGAAAGCCGGGAAAGGGAGGGTCTGGAAGAGTCCCCTGAACTTCCCTTCAGATGTCCCCAAGAACCTTGACAAGAGCAGTCTGAGAGGAAGAGTCAGGTGTGGGCTGAGTACTGGGAAGGGGAGCAAGTTTATAACAAAAAATGTGGACAGCATTTTCTAGAAATTTCCTGTGAAGAGGAAAAGAAGTAATGCAAGTATGGAAGCATTTAAAGAAGATGGGGCCAAGAAAGATTTTTTTTTTTTTTTGTGTG
>PVHP010009527.1:0-50279 GCA_004024765.1 Zapus hudsonius
GAGAGAGAGAGAGAAAGAGAAAGAGAGAGAGAGAGAGAGAGAGAGAGAGAGAGAGAGAGAGAGAGAGAGAACCAGGGCCACCACCTTGTGGGTCTGGCTTATGTGGGTCCTGGGGAATTGAACCCTGGGCCTTAGGCACTGGAGGCAAGTGCCTTAACTGCTGAGCCATCTCTCCAACCCTTGCTCATTTATTAGGGTACCAAGAATAACACTTGACCCACAGGGGCTCTTATATGATGAAATGAAAGTGAGTTTTTGAGAGGTATCAAGAGAAGATGGTGAGAGAAATGGGAACCATATCCAGATCCAGAGGAGGAGAGTGGAGGCTAGCTGTACAGTACTGAGAAGAACAGAATCTTACTGAACACAGGAAACAAACAAACAGGAACAACGTGGAAAACACAAAATTTGACTGTGCTGTGTAAACGAGATAATTCCATAAGATACACAAACCGGTTTGCCAATTTTCATTAATTTCCAATCTCTGGCATGTCTTAATTGATATTCAAATCTAATGTTCGGTGCTCCCCTCTAGTGGTTTATATTTTAAATTATATTAAAAATCATTTAATTTGAGTAAAATCCCCCAAAAGAACCCTCAAGTAATACGCAAGCCAATGTAACATCTATATTACATCAATCAAGATATGTTTAATATATTGTCCATTTCTAATATCACAGGGAACTTCACACTGATGAGAAGGCTCCTTAAAGTATTAGAAAGCATGTGTCATGGTTGAGAAGCTAAAACAAGAGTCCTACATAAATATAAGCTGATGTTTTAAGGGTAACTTTCCCCGAACAATTTAATTCTCACTTTCCCCAATGTATTTTCTGAGAAAATACATGTTTTTCTTTAACCCACATTGACAATGCACTCAAGTTAAATCTATTTTTCATTTTCAGCTGGTTGGATTTTACTCAGGATTCTTTCTGTTTCCGAGGAGAATGGTGCAGTCGGATGAGGTCCTCGGTTCTATTACATAATCAATGCCAGGGATGGATGAGCGTACTCAGTTTTCTCGGGGGTGTGGGGGCTGTGGTTCTTTCTGCTCACTCTCATACTCACATATCACTGGCAATCGAGGAGTTCCGGGACATAGACTTTGGAGAGAGGTCATAATCGCTGTCAGATCGATAGAGGAAGGACTCCCGGCGTTGACTGTGAACAAAGTTTGCTTGGAGAATGAGCCCAGATCCTGGGCTGGTCATGGGATCCAAGGGACTCCGTCCCGAAGATGTGCCATTGTCCACGTCAAAACTGCAAAGGAAGGAGAAAGAATTACGTTAGGTGACCTTGTGAGTGTGGGAGGGGGTTTTAGCAAAGGCAGCTTGGTTTGGAACTGACAGTGAGAAAATTCACATCTGATTCCTGTTGTTAAAAGAAAGCTAGCAATATTGGGCTGGGGATGGAGGTCAGTGGCACTGTGTTTACCTAGCATGTACAACGCCCTGAGTTTGATCTCCAGTGCACACGAGCACACACACACACACACACACACACACACACACACACACACACACACACGAGAGAGAGAGAGAGAGAGAGAGAGAGAGAGAGAGAGAGAAATATTCAAATACACAAAATTAATATCACATTGACTTTCCCATTCTTAGTTTTCTCAGCTTTTAAGCATATATATGATATAAATTAAATACATTTCTCTCTCTATATATATATAAAACAATGCCCCATATACATATATATATATATACATGTATATATACATATGTATGTATGAATGTATATATGTATGTATATGAGGCATTGCTCTTTTTTCTAAACTGATTTTCAGTTAGCAAAGGAACCATTATGCAAAAATAGCTCTGTGCTTAACAGAATTAAAGAAAACAGCCAGAATAGTTCACTAAATATTTGAGTTCAATTCGACAACTGCTGTCATATACCCAATGTTACCATTCCGTTCAACCTGGGTTCTTTTTCTCCTCATACGACATCTATCTATCTAATCACAGATTTCTCTGAAGTCTGCTTTGCCTCATCCCTTGCTACACACATTTTAAATTCGGAATTCCACCAACTCTCATTTACATTATTCAATCCCTTTTTCAACCTTGACATGCAAATCTCACTAGGTCATTCTTCAGTTTAAACGCTTCAAGAGCACACTGTCACCCAGCCCGCAGGATGAAATGCAGGCTTCTTGGCTGGATGGAAAGTCTTGACCCTCTGTTCTCAATCACAACCCATCATTTCCCATCCTGAAACATGGCTCTGTGCCATCAGGTACTTCAACTGGGGACATAATGGCCACCTCCTACCACAGGTCATCCTTGCTTAACCTGAGGCTGACAAGCCTACTCTCCTTTGCTCAGCCTAATTAGGACATGACCTTCCCCTGGAAGGCTGCCTCAAAGCTTCATGAAGCATTATTTCTGTTATGTTCCCAAAGGCACAAATCCACTCCTTATCAACAGAATTGTCAATGAATTGAAAATGTCTGCTATTCAGGTTCCATTTCTATACTTTCTGAGAATGGGAGCTTATAAATTCTCAGTGCTTCATGTGCCCCTATGGGAATCTTAACCAGGGCTGCGGGTATAAATCAACTGTAGAGTGCTTTCCTGGTAGGCATTAAACCCTGTGTTTAATCCGCAATACCACAAAACAAAAATACACAATGACAAAGCCCGTTACCAGTGGGTTGAATAAATGATAGAATGACAAAAAGGGCCCATGTTCAATAAAGATTTTTCCAGGGCTGGAGAGATGGCTCAGCAGTTAAGGTGCTTGCCCACAAAGCCTAAAGACCTAGGTTCCAGTCTCCAGTCCCCACAAGAAGTCAGATGCACAAAGTGGCAAATACACCTGGAGTTTGTTTGCAGTGGCTGGGGGCCCTGGTATGACCATTCTTTCTGTCTATTTCTGTTCTATCACACACCCTCTCTGCTTGAAAATAAGTGCATATTTTTAAAGATTTTTTTTAAAAGGAACAACACATATAGTATTTAATATCATAGATTTTATAATCTAGATAAACATTCCCAAAAGGCCATCTTTTGCCATCAGGGAAACTGATGCAAACTAAAACTATTTTGAGCCAGAATGGCTATCAATAAGAAAACAAATAACAAAAGCCGGTGAGAGTGTAGGAAGAGAGGAACCTGTCTTCACTGTGCATAGGAGTGCAAACTTGTGTCTTCCAGAAAACACTGTGGCGGTTTCTTAAAAAGCTAAAAATGGAACTATGATAGGACCCATGTATGCTGATCCTGGTACCGTGACTCCTGAGTGACTCTAAATTCCTCTAGAGACACTTGTTACTCAAGACTTTCTGCTGTTCTCTTCACAACAGCAAGGAATTGCAATCAGCCCAGCAGCCTGGCACATATACACAACAGAATTCTATTCAGGTATAAAGGAAAATGAAGTATGGAAATCTCTGGAAAAAATGGATGGAACTGAGGCTGGAAAAATGGCTCAGCAGTTAAAGACTCTTGCTTTTAAAAACCGCTGGCCTGGGTTTGATTCCCCAGTCCCCATCTAAGCCAGATGCACAAAGTGGCGCATGCATCTGGAGTTCATTTTCAGTGGCCAGAGGCCCTGGGGCACCACACACACACACACACACACACACACACACACACACACACACACACAAAATTTTTATCCAAATGATTACTCATTAATTAAAAAAAATTCCTTTGAGTTACTGATAATCAGGGTTATGACCCAAAGATTAGAAGCCAACGTCAGAGAACAATATAGGAGGTTAAGATCCACACAGCATTGGTTCAACTACTTCAAGTAAAATGAAGAAACTGTCACAATGTAGCTCAACCAGTTAAAAATAAGTTTTCCAGCCGGGCGTGGTGGCACACGCCTTTAATCCCAGCACTTGGGAGGCAGAGGTAGGAGGATCACCATGAGTTCAAGGCCACCCTGAGATAGTGAATTCCAGGTCAGCCTGGGCTAGAGTGAGACCCTACCTCGAAAAAAAAACAAAAAAAAAAGTTTTCCAAATTAAAATTTTATTAAAACTGGGTCATCTTACAAATGCATGTACTGAATCCTGCCAGGGCATATGAGCTACTTGAACACATCCAGTTTCCAGACGAGGGTGTCTGGTACTAGAAAAGCTGGGCCAAAGTCACTGCGGTGCCAAGAGTCAATCCTCTGCCTTTCTTGAATCCTCCCAGACTACGTACTGCACGGTGACCTAAGCCACAAATAGAGGTCAGTAGCTCGGCCGCCAAATAAGAGGCCCATGGCTCACCTGGGAAGGATGGTCACTTACGTGTGTGGTACATTGGCAAAGGTAAGGAAAGCCAGGGAAGAAAGGGTCTTTAATTAGGCATATTAGGAGATCTTTGGAAAACTCTTCTTTTGATATGATTACTTCAGTAAGCATTTATTAAGCACCTATTATGAACACACCATGATACAAAAATAAAGGTAGAGGATTGATTTAGGCTGAGATATCTGAGATGTTTCATAGAAGAGCAAAGAAATGATTAAAGTGGGCTTTTAAAGCTAAGCCAAATTTCTCTGGAGGACCTTAAGGATTCTGAATAAGGAGGATGGGGTGGATTTCTTTCTAAGAAGATGCTCCTGGGAGCTCATCATCACCAGGAGCTGAGAATGAGAACGCACATAGAAAATAAGAGATGGCTCAGTGGTTAAGGCGCCTGCCTGCCTGGGAATGTCTGCATCGGCTTCCCTTTAATAGCAAATGATCTCTCAGCTAAATAAAACAGAAAGAAAATGCTTCCTCCTTGTTCTGCATGAACCAAAATAAAGGAGATAGAGAAGCATGGTGCTTGGATTAGATCAATACTCAATATGGGCATATACTTAATAATTAAAAAAATAATTTGCATTATTTAAAAATTATATTTTTTCAATTTAAGTACTCAATATGGGCATATACTTAATAATTAAAAAATAATTTGCATTATTTAAAAATTATATTTTTTCAATTTAAGTAAGTAAATCTTAAAAAGATAGTTTTCTATACCCTTTAGAAAAAATATTACCATTACCCTATAATATTTATAACAATACCACACTATCTATTAAAACCAAAACATTCATTAATTGACCAGAAAATGCCTGAGAAGATTCTGGGGCCTTTATGAAGTTTATTTGTAGATTGTTATATAATAACTTGTCCACTAGATGGAGATAATTTTCTTAAATCAGGAAACTCTATTTTAAATAAAATTGAAGGCCTACATTATTTATTACTTGAAGATTGATTAAATTAAATATTATCCAAAAATAATGTATAAGCTGTTTACTAATATTGACAAAATTATAACTTAAGTTTTCTTTTAAATTTTTATGTTTTGGTCCTTGTTTTTAAATTTATTCATTTGCAAGGAGAGAGGGAGAGGGAGAAAAAGAAAGAGAAAGAGAGAGAGAAAGAGAGAGAGAGACAGAGAGAGAGAGAGAGAGAGAGAGAGAGAGAGAGAGAGAGAGAGAGAGAGAGAAAGAATAGGCTTCCTGCCTGTGCAAAGGAACCGCTTTGTGCATCTGAGCCTACGTGGGCACTGGGGGAATCAAACCCTGGACCATCAGGTCCTGCAAAACCTTTCAAGCCTGAACCATCTCCCAGGCCCCATTTTTTTAAAAAAAGGTTGATTAGAAACTTGCCAGGTAAAGTGACCCTCCAACCTCAGTTTGCTGAGTAGCTGGGACTATGGGCATACAATTAGCCAAGTATTCCTGGCTAATTTTAAAGAAATGAACACTGATTTTTTTTTTTTTAGATCTTTTCTTTAAAGAGCCATATTGAATACCCACAATGCATCACTACATATGCATAAAGCTGTATCAAAGCAATGTGAATATCATTAAAGTCTGAAGAGATAATCTAAGTTTTGGGAGCACAAATTTTCTCAGCACATAGCCTGATTTGAGTGGGGTACCCTAGGTCTGAGGTCATTTTCATGGCAGAATTTTCCATTGTATTAAATACTCTTCTAAAAGATGATGACACTCAAACAAAACAGAGACAAATTGAGAGGGGGGAGATAGGGGGAGGAAATCATAATGGTTTATGGTCTATAATTTTGAAAGATATCAATTAAAAAGTTAAAAACTACTCCTCTAATTAAAACGTATTATCAATGAGTGACCTTAGCAAAAAGGCGATTTTATATTATGAACCATTGAGTAAATGAACTTCTGTAGTTTGCCCTTTTTTTCTTAGGAAAATGCTGGAATAAAATACAGATACATTGAATACAGTGTTCCCCAACAAGCCAGTAAAGTCTAGGTAAGCCAAAAGGACATAGAAAAAATATAGATTAGAGGCCAGACTTCCACCCCTCATAGTCTATAAATAATAAGCTTTAGCATTGTGTGAATTAGATCCTCAGATGTGTCATTTAGACAACGGAATGTGAAGTGTGGAAGGGCGTGCATGCAGAGGTGGGTCAGGGCAGAGGATGCCTGTCCAAAGTAGAGCAACGGAAGCCAAATATAAAGGACAAGAGTGTCTGGCAGCGTGTGTGGGTTGGCACTGAAGAACAGCAGGCACCTATAAAAATGGTAGGCTTGGGCTGGAGAGATGGCTCAACAGTTAAAGCGCTTGCCTACAAAGCCTAATGACCTGAGTTCTATTCCCTAATACCCACATCAAGCCAGATGTGCAGAGGGGCACATGTGTCCGGAGTTTGTCTGCAGCAACTGGAGGCTCTGGAGCGCTCATTCTCCCTGTCTGTCTGTCTGTCTGTCTGTCTGTCTGTCTGTCTGTCTCAGGCTGGGCTACTTATGTTTATGGAAAGCTAGGCCAGGGAGGATCAGGAGAAGGGTGATGTAAACATATGTGGAAACACACAATCAACTTTTTCAGCATTGACAAGGGAATGAAATGTGCGAGGCAATTTACTTTCCAGTAGAATACTTCCAAATCGTTTGGTTTGTGAAAATAAATGTGCTGTTTCTGCAAATAAAGGGAGAGGAGAAAGCTACGAAATAGAAACAAACATAAACCAAAGGGAGTGGGGTGATATCTCTCAAGAAAAAAGGTGTATTCATTCAATCACTAAATAGTTCAATTACTAGAACTAAGGAGTGTTTCTTGAAAGATGTATCTTTGGGTTAACATTAAAACAACAACAATAGTTAACACACTCGGTGAATAGTAGGTACATGAAATTTAACTACTTATTACTAAACTTTCTGAAAGTTAGCCTAACTGAACTAAGAATTAATTTATGCTGAACGCTCACATGGCTTCAAATAAGTTGCTTACTTTTGAATCATAACTTGAGCCCCAGTTCTTGTCATAGTAGAATTAATCAACAAGACAGTGATAAGAGGGAATCAGCCTATTGCAGTCAGCTTTCTAGTTGCTGCGCAGAAAGAACCCAAACAAAAGCGGCTTGTAGAGGAATGGGTTTATTTGGCTTACGGACTCGAGGGGAGACTCCATCCTGGCAGGGAAAACGATGGCATGAGCAGAGGGCTGGACATCACCTCTGCCACAGCACTGCAAACAGCAGCAGGAAGGTGTGCCAAATACTGGCAAGGGGAAGCTGGCTTATAACCCCCATAAGCCCACCCCTAACAACACAGCTCTAATGAGGTTCTAATTCCCGAATTGCCATCAGCTGAGGATCGATCTATCAGAACACATTCAATTGTTTGTGGAGGACACCTGGATCAAACCTGGGGAGCAGCTGCTCTTCCTTCCTCCCCCGGCTGCTGGTGCTGGTTCGTGACTTGCACTCGGAACCCAGTTTCCTCGGCCTCACATCATGGACTGAAGAGCAGCCGCTCCCCAGGGATTCATCAGGCCTTTTGAGCTGGATTGGGACGAGACATCCATCTTCATGGACTGAACAGCTACTGGTTCCTTACCTGTGGGCCTACAGACTGCTACTATTGGACTGCCGTAAGCTTCTCAGTAAATTCCTTTTTTTATATATCCATTCTATCAACTCTGTTCCTTCTAAAGATCCCTGACTAATACACAGCCCCTATCTCAGTTTCTGTCATAAAAGACATGAGGAGTTGTGACTTCCCTAAGCATTCTTAACAGCACACTTGTGTGATAAATTGCCTTGTGACTCACTGTCCATTCAAGGGAGCCCAAGCGTAAGTTTATCAGAAGCTGGGGAGAGCCACAGAAGAATTCGATCACAATGATGGTGATGAAAATGGCAGATGATAATGCAATTTTGAAACATATTCCAAGTACCAGACACCGTGCTTTGTGTACATTCTGTCCTTGCGCCTCCTCACCCTTGGAAATAAGCACCATATTTTCTATTTAATCCATGCGAAGTAGGAGGCACAAGGAGATGTCTTTATGTTAAATGATGTGCTCACTGATACCTATCTTTTGAGTGTGTTTATAATTCAGATTGTTGATTCCAGAACCCGAGAGAATAGACATTGCGTGCATGTGTTGATTTCAAGGTTTTCTATTACCTATTGAAAAAAAAAAAATACAAGAACACTTCTTAAGCTTCCCTAATTGACGTGAATATTGAAGTGTGAGGTCTTTGAAAGTGATAGCCTGTCGTGGAGGATCCATATGGAACCCTGTAGAGAAGGACGGGATGAACAAGGGACCCACAGCCACAGCCATTCAATCAACTCAGGATAAGCCAGTGAGACAGAAACCAACGATTTTCGACACAAAGACCCCTAAGCTCACAACATTAAAGCAGCCTTAATACTCATCCACCATGACTCAGGGAACTGAGCAGAAGAGGGGGCAGAAAGACTGTGAGAGCCGTGGTGGGGGAGACTATCCAGAGGCATGGCAACCCTAAGAAACAACATACTTGGGCCAGGAGAACCAGGCTGAGTACTAGGCTATCCATGGTCCCCTACCACAAAGACTGATCCAGAAGGCCCACAGAGGAGGATATCCAGCTGACTGGAGATGGGGAAGGGGGCAATGAGGAATTGGGGATAACAACTCATTGTTGGCCCACTAAAGAATGTAACTCATTATGGACAAAAATTAATAAATAAAATAAAATAAAATAAGAAAGTGATAGCCTGATTAACTTCTAGGTCATACATGCCAAGCTCATTCTGGGACTGAGTATCATATGATCTAACATTTTGGTATCTGCTAACTCGGGTGGCTCCAATTCTGAACACAAGAGTAAGAGTACTGAGTAGCCTCTTCACAGGGTTTGAGACTTCCTTTGGCGTGAAGGGAGTAACAGTGTACCTGAGAAAAGTCTGAGCAAATGAAACTCACCGGGCTGCTCTGTTAAGTGTGTTTGTTTCCTCTAAGGCAATTCTGACACATGCACATGGCCACAGAGCTGGTGTTTTTGTGGAAAGGCAGTTATAGAGAAGTAATGATGCAGCTGTATTTGTCTCCCAAGGAAATAGCAACTCAGGACCCCTCTACAACAGTCACACAGAAAGCAGATGACCAGGGGTCTTGTGCCCAGCTCTTCAAGTTCGTTCATCTTAATGGAATTTCCCAATGGCAATACACTTGACACCCATGCCAGTTTGGAGCCCGAAGGAGGTGAGACACAATGAGGACCACAGGGCTGTGTCTATTGAGCGTCCCTCTCAACCTGAGTTCCTACACAGAGCTCCCCAGGGAAGACCCTACTGAATGCGGCTGCAAATGCAGGGCGTCTTCAATAACCACGTGTGCTAAGAATAATGGTCTGTTCACAATACAGACTGGATTTTCACCCTGTCACAAAGAAGTGAAGAGACCCTAAAACTGTTTCTATGAAAGCATTCACTCAATGTTCGAAAAAGCAGACTCCATTTCCAATCTTGATTCTGCCACATTTTCGTTGAGTACTCTTGGCTAAGTTATTCTGCCTTTCTCGGCTCCTGCTCTCTGATAAGGATAATTACATGTTTAGGTCCAGGGCCATTGGAAGAATTGGAAGAGAACATATTTAGAAAACATACACCATTTTCCCTGGCAGCTACTATACCCCAATAGTCAGCAGCCATTGTTTTGATTTCATTATTTCCTTATCTTCCAAGGAGATCTTCTATCTAGGTTACTCTACCTGAACACAAGGCTGTAGGAAGACCCTCAGAAGAGAGCTAAGGGAGAAAGAAAAGGAAGGGCCATATCAGGTGAGTCCGCTCTGGAAATCTATGAGGTCACCCATGATGGTGCCTGATTGCTCTTACCAGCTGAACACTACAGCCAGAAAGCCCCACCGAGAACTGTTTTTGTTGAGCTCTGGAGATTACTTTTAATAATTATTTGTCAGAAAACTCTTCTTAACTGAAGAGCAGGAATGTTCAGGCTGGGGAGATAGCTCAATCAGTAAAGTGTTATTTTTTTTTTGCAAGTATGAGGAATCGGGTTCAAGTCTCAGGACCCATAATTGCAGTTATCTTCATGTTGCTGGGACAAACATCCCATCAGAAGTGGTTTATGGGAAGAAAAGGGGTTTATTTCAGGATTCCAGGGGAAGTTTCATCACAGTGGAAAGAAGCTGGCTGACTTTAGCAAACATCAGCATATATAACCCAGAGCAGAGAACCAACACCAGCAAGCACGAATTGACTCAGGGATGGACGGGACTCAAGATCCACTCCCAGTGACACACCTCCCGCAGCTGGGTTCCACCTGCTGAAGACAAGTAGGAAGCTTAATCAGAAATCCAGAAATATATATGGAAGGCTATGAGGGACATACATTTACATCCAAACCACCACATCCATGTAAAAAAAGCTGGTCCTGGTAGTATGTGTTTGTAATCCCAGTGTTGAGGAGGTGGAGACAGATAAATGCCTGAAGTTCCCTGCTCAGCCAGTCTAGCTTACTTGACAAATGCCAGGTCTGTGTGAGACCCTGACTGTATATTTGTGTGTGTACACACGTGTGAACCTGCACACATGAATATGCATGCATACTTAAAAGGAAATGATCTGAAATCACTTTCAAGGTCAGTTTCACAAAGTTTTCCTGATACATTTTCTTCTAGTAGTTTTATAACTTCATATCCTTTGAATTGATTTTTGTCTAAGGTGAATGATGAGGATAAGGACCCAATTCCATACTTCTGCATGAGATCATCAGGGTTTTCACTATACTGTTCATTGAAGAAACCTTGTCAAAATTCAACTGACTGGTATATGTGGATTTATTTCTGGGCTTCCTATTCTAGGCAAGTGGTCTAAATGCACATCTTTTTTGGTTTAATATCTTATTAATTTATTTGACAGAGAGAGAGGGGAGGAGGGAGAGAGAGCTCATGTGAATCTGGCTTTATGAGGGTACTGGGGAATTGAACCCATGTCGTTAGGCTTTGCAGGGAAGTGCCTTAACCGCTGAGCCATCTCTGCAGCCCTCTACATACAAATGGTGACAGATGCTGATAGATACTAACACTACTGCTTTGGTTACAGCAGCTTAGCAAGATGTGCCAAAGTCAAGAAGTGGGAAGCCTCCAACTCTGTTCAATGGTTTCAAGATTGCTTTGGTTTTCAGGGCCAATTGTGATTCTGTAAGAATTTCAGGATTACCTTTCTAGTTCAACAGTTCTGTTGCTGAGAGCTGCATTGAACCCGTGGATTGCTGTGGGCAGTACAGACATTTTAACAACAGTACGTCTTCTGATCCATGAATAAGAACAAGAATTGACAAGTAGAATGAAATCCAACTAACAAGTTCAGCACGGCAAAGAAAATTATCCTAAGTATGTAAAGCAAGATACAAGAAGCAGAAAATATTTTCAAACTGCATGTCTAATAAGGAGTGAATATCCATAATATTTAAGAAACTCCTATAACTCAGGAACAGAAAAAAATCAATAAATGAAACCCCCCAAATCTAAAAATTAAATTAACCCAATTAAAACCCAATTAAATAGACATTTTGTTTCCAAAGAAGGCACACTGATGACCCACACCTATATGACTACTGACTCATCAGTGGGGCTTTCCAAATGAAAGGTACCCTGCCGCGGCTCACCTTTTAGGATACCTGTTATATACAAAATGAAAACACACATTGGACAGATAGTGTTAACATTGGTGGGACTCTACAATGATGTAATTACTATGCAAAAAAAAAGAATAGGAAGTTTTTTTAAAAAAAAAACTAAAAATAGCTAGGTGGCACACACCTTTAATCCCAGCACTCAGGAGGCTGAGGTAGGAGGATCAATGTGAGTTGAGGCGAGCCCAGGATGACAGAATAAATTCCAGGTCATCCTGGGCAAGAGTTAGACTCTTGCCTCCCAAAAAAACAAAAAGAAAGAAATTGATACTCGAGGGGCTGGGGTGATGACTCAGAGGGTCAGTGTTTGCTTCACACGCATAAGAAGCTGAGTTCAGATCCCAGCACCCATGCACAAATGGGTGCACAGCGTGTATCTGTAATGCTAGCATGAGGGAGGCAGAAAGAGTAGCATTCCTAAGACTAGTGGGCCGTCTAGGATTCAGTGAGAGCTCCTGCCTCAGTGAAAGAAGAAGAGAGCCTACGTTGACCTTTTCCATCCTCATGCAAACCTCCGTCTGTGCATCTGTACCCACATACACACATGGGCCCACATACATACAAACACTTGCTGCACAGGCAAAGCAGTTAAAAACAGAATTCCAGTAGAAGCACCAATTTCAGCTTATTGATGCTTATGCAAAAGCATGGGGCTCAGTGCTCTGAGGGGATGAGTAGCTACGCTTTCATGTTCACTGAAGCATTGCGCACAGCGATCAAGACAGGGAAGAAATCTAAATGTTCTTTGATGGGAGAATGGATAAGCAAAATGTGAGTTCACATACCCCAGAATATCATTCAGCCTTAAAGAAGAAGGAATTCCTGCCATATTCTACAACATGGATGCACACTATTATGTTAGTGAAATGAGTGATGCACACAGGAGCAATGCCTCATGGGACACATGTGTATGGTATCTCAACTAGGTCAAACTTGGAGAAGAAGAAAGTAGAAGTGGGTGACTGGGGCTTGTGGGCAGAGAGAGTGTGAAATTGCTCTTGGATCGTTATCAAGTGTCAGCTATGTGTGGTGAATAAGTGCCAGAGGTCTGATGTAAACCACTGTGCTCACAGCAACAGTAATGTATTGTGCAATTGGTGGGGGAGACTGTCCAGAGGCATGGCACCCATCAGTAACAACACACTTGGGCCAGGAAGACCAGGCTGAGTACTAGGATATCCAGGATCCCTTGCCACAAGGACTAATACAGACAGCCCACGGAGGAAGATATCCAACTGATCAGGGATGGGGAAGGGGGGGAATTGGGGAATTCGGGATAACAACTCATGGTTTGCCCACTAAATAATGTAACTCATTATGGACAATAAATTTATATTAAAAAAAAATTTAAGGGAACAGAGCCAGACAGATAGCTCAGTGGTTATAGTGCTTGCCTGCAAAGCCTAATGACCAGGGTTTGATTCCAGATGCACAAAGTGGTGTATGGATCTGGAGTTCATTTGCAGTGGCTGAAAGCCCTGGTGTGCCCATTCTGTCTGTCTCTTCTTTCTTTTGCTTTCTCTGCTTGCAAATAAATATTTAAAAAAGAAAAAAGAAAACTAAGAGGACGTTTCATGTTATGTGGGCTTTAAAAAAAAAAGCCCACTAAAAATAAAATAAGGATCTCAAATAGCCTAACATGAGGTTTTGTTTTGAGACTGGAAAGACAAAGACTTGCGTTAGAAGAGTGAAGTCTGCATTTGCATCAATTCCCTAAAAATAACAAGTAACTCAAGTTCTAACTAGACACATATCCACCCAGAAGACATACTGATAATGGAAAGTGTCTATTTCTGTACTTGTTAGCAGGCCTTGATCTGTCTGATAACAGCCTCAGCTTCCCTGTGATTGAGTCACATTAAAGAAGCATGGATTCTCTTCTGCTTTCTTTTTAAAAAATATTTTATTTATTAATTTTCAAGCAGAGAGAGAGAGAGAGAGAGAGAGAGAGAGAGAGAGAGAGAGAGAGAGAGAGAGAGAGCGCACACCAGGCCACCTTCTGGTTTATGTGGGTCCTGGGGAATTGAACCCAGGGCCATAGGCACTAGAGGAAAGTGCCTTAACTGCTGAGCCATCTCTCCAGCCCTCCCTTCTGCTTTCAACATATTTATTTAGTAACTTATTTTAGAGAGAGAAACAGGAAGACACAGAGAGAGAATGGGTGCACCAGGGCCTCCAGCCACTGCAAACAAACTCCAGACAGATGCCACCTTGTGCATTGGCTTTATGTGGGTACTAGAAAAGTGACCGTGGGTCCTTCTGCTTTGCAGGCAAAGTCCTGAACCACCAAGCCATCTCCCCAGCCCATGGATTCCTTTTCTTATATCCTATTTGCTGACCCCCCACTAAAGGCTGGGAAGGAGTTGCAGAAGGATCCAGATCTCAGGAGGAGGCTGAGCCAGCCCTGAGCTCAGGCACAGCCCCACAGGTCTGATTCGATTTCACCTTCCTTGTTCAGTGTGTATCAGGCTCCTATCAGCTTTTTCCTTTTGAGAACTAAGGGGTTACCTTTCCAGACACCGTTTTCCTCTAGCTGACTCCTTCAAGCCAAGTGGAGGTGGATAATGTCTCTGTCTTTCTGCTATGACACAGACCAACTAAACTTGCTCTCATCTGCTCACACTGGAACATGGATATTTTCGTGGTGTGCCTCCACTCCTTCCCACTCCCTCACACTACTTTATTTTGCAGACAGATGATCCTGCTAAAATAAATATCAGATTTCTGCAGGACCCCACTCACCATTCCCAAATGCAGTCGGTCTATTCCCAGTGAATAGAGTCCTCAAAGTGGATGAATGCTCTCAGATCTGGACCCTGCAGTCTCACTGGTCTCATTATATAAATTCACCTCCCTGTCTTGCATCTCTTGGTGCTTTCCTGTCCTGTGAACACATGAGCTCTTTCTTCCATTGGACCTTTGACCTGCAGTTTCCTCTGCCTAGAATAACCTTTTTCCAAGTTATTAGCTCAATGCTACCTTCATGGTGAGCTAGTCTCTTACTGCCCTATCTGAAATGGATACCTCTAATCTCAGAGCCTTTACCAATCCTCTTTATTTTGTTTTCCTACAGTATTCTCTAGCCTCTGAGAAAATGGAATTTTTTTATTTATAATCTTACCTTTCCCATTCAAATGTATACTTTACCTGTGCAGATATTTGGATCTATTTAATTCCTCAACACATCAGTGGATTCTACAAAAGTACCTCAGGCATAGTATTTAAGTCAATAAATAAATTTGAATTTCAGATGCTTGAATACATGTGGATGCAGTAATACTTTGTGGAAGTTATTAACTATGATTATGATCATGGCTATACTTAAACTAACATTATTTATTAAAACCTAGGAATTGGTAACTTTTTAAAAAGACAGTGTCTGAATGAGATTGATCAGTGTATTTGAAGAAATAATGAGAACTCTGGAAGCTTAAAGGCACTTTACCAGGGGATATCTTATACCTCTTTGTGTTTGACCCACAACCAGTGATGTATTCCAGGGGAATCCAGGCTTTGTTGCACGCAAAGGGCATACAATTTTGAGAGTCCCCCTTGCAAAAAAAAAGAATACACAGATCCTCCTTATTCAAATTCTTTTTGTTGTTGCTGTTACTTTGTTTTATTTACCAGGTAGGGTCTCACTCTAGCCCAGGCTGACCTGGAATTCATTATGTAGTCTCAAGCTGGCCTTGACCTTATAGAGATCCTCCTACCTCTGCCTCCCAAGTACTGAGATTAAAGGCATTTGCAACCACACCAGGCTTCATTCAAATTCTACCAACACCTGTAACTGTGCAGCTGCTGGTAGCGGTACCTCATGGATCCTGGAGGGAAGGGAGCCTGGCCAGGCATTAGCTCTACAGGAAGTATGCATCAGCTGTAGTTATAGCCAGAAGGACACAGAAGGTACAGACTGGCCCCAATGGAAATACTGCCATTGTTTTCTATTGACAGGCAGTTAAGACACCGCTTTGCCCTTGACATCCATGTGCTTCTTCTTCAAGTAATTCTATAAGTGATGATCACCAGCTAGTGATCAACAGCTAGTTCTAAGTAGATACGGGGGCAATTCCATCAGGCAGGACATTAAACTTACTGAAGGTCTATAGAGAGCCACATTTCAACCATATTGTCTCCCTAGAGGTGACCATTTCCTTTCTGATAAGTGGTTTCTTAAAATGGGATCCTCAATCTTACCACTAGGTATTATATTTTTAGACTTAATTTCTCAAAAGCCCGAGTCAAATGGGTAAGAATTATTAAATGATGAAGGCTTTGTGAAATTCCTTATGATTAAAGTGTTATATACTACATGGGTGAATGAAGTCTACGTGAGATTATAGAAACAAAACTGTTGTAGCTCTACTACAATTGCTTTAAAAATATAACTTAAGTCTGACTCTCTTCCAATGGGTATGAAAACACACACCATGTTTTTCTCTGGATTTGTACTGTCCCTCAAACAGGTCAGGAAACCATTCCCCAGCCCTACTATTAAATCTATTTTGGACAAGTGATATTACTCAGTTTCCAACCTCAACCATCCAAACACATGGGTTTTCCACTTTCTGGGGTAAAAGTGAACAGAAAAGGGCTATACAGTTGTGTGGTCTGAATTAGATACCATTTCTTCACTTCTACCATGGTATTTATAAAAATAATTTAGGTATGTATAACAAAACTGTGATTTTATAAAATATCGCTCTTCTCTGAAATTCTTTTAAAATATATCATAGAGAAGAAAAAAAAGGAAGACATAAATGCCCACACGAGAAAGTATACATCTCATACATCAATGTATTATGGGCACATTGAGATCAGCTTTCTGTAGCAATTTCTTTTATTAGGATAGGAACAGAAATGCTAAGTGCTACCTTTGTGCTGGCCTATCACTCCCCCACATGCTTGACTGGTTGCTCCTAAAGCCAGTTGGAGGTAGAAAACTTCAGAGCATTAAGGCTGGTGAACACATGAGCTTAAGAAATCCTGACCCCTAGTCCCAGAGCAAAGAAAAGAAATCTGCTTTTATTTTCCTAATCACTGCCCAAGAAACTTGCTGGAATGAACCTATTGCTTAAGTCATTCAATTTGGGGGTTTATTTGTTAACACAGTCATACGCAATTCACAATGTTACACCAAAATAAACCTGTGATATTAAAAGTAAATTAACCTTTCAAAACATTTCACATTCATTCTACTTCAGGATGAAGTAAAACCAAACATTTCTTTACTTTTTACTATCTTCACACCTGCTTATGTTTTCAGTTCATTTTTCTTAATCTTCTTTGGTTATATGTATTTTCATTAAGGTATTTATTATCCAAGAAATGCATTGGAGGCATGAGAATATAAACTTGTTAACATTGCACGCATTGTGATTATTCCTTAGAAAGAAAGCCAGCCAGATCTGCCCTTTTTCTTTTTTATTTGTGTGTGTGTGTGTGTGTGTGTAGTGGTATATGTATATATGTGTGCAGACACGTGCATCCTATATCCATGCATGCAGAGGCTAAAGGAAGAGCTGGAGCTAGCTGTTTTTGGTTAAACTGGCTGACCAATGTACCTCTCCAGTCCTCCACCTCTGTCCCTCTCAGTACTGGGGTTATCAGTCTGTGTACTGCACTACACCTGGGTTCTCAGGCTTGTTCCTCAAGTGATCTTGCACCCTCGAGCCTTCTCACCTGGCCCCCTGTGTACCATTTTGATGTTCTAAACAACTATAGAATATTACTTCATGCATAAAACTGAGATGAACTTGGTTCTGGATTAATAGAAATACCGGACCAGGAGCTACTGACATTCAGGATTTGGGTTTATGCTTCATAGCATCTAATGGGGTTTCAGAAGCACATGATCAAACAGGCTTGCCCAACTCTTAACAGAGTTCCAGAAAACAAAGTAATATTCTGAGTGTGCACATTTTCTTGGAGTAAAACTTTGGAAGAATTTTAGAAAGATTTCTTAGTTACAAATCTAAAATAGTACCACTTTTCACTGTGGTCTCTCTTAATTATTATTTTTTTTTTGAGGTAGGGTCTTGCTCTAGTCCAGGGTCTATCTCATTTTTAATGTAAACAGAATTGAGTTAATTTTTCAAACTGGGAATGCTGAAGGTTGAGTTGGATACCGTGGGCCCTTCCTCATCTGTACTCATAGACTAAAGTCAAGTGCATCACTCTAGTGGAAGAACATGAAGTTACTCGATCCTACTAGGTTACCCAGAGTGGCTGTCAAATCTTAGCTGTCACTGAGTTCCAGTGAGTTTCTGGTATATAACAGTCATATTGTTGTCACTTTAGAGATCAAGTTCAAATGATCGATATCCTTAAAGTAATAAAGACACAGAAAAGAGTCATCTATCAATTCTGCAAATAGTCATCCATGCCTTATAACTGATCACCTGACTGTGAAGAGGAAAGAAACATGGTCCCACTATGGTAGCTGCATCTCACTCCAGTGCTTCTGCCTCAAAGTGATCAAATTTATGAAGCATAAATCCTACAGGCTTGCCAAATTCATAGCCAAGATAAATAATAGCTGTTCTCTGAATGCTCTTGACCTCTACTCTAATCATGTCCAGTTGAGAAGTGATGTCCACTGCTGGCCCTCAGAGCATTGGCATTAGCTACGCATGAAAAGAACAGCAAGTTAGTTTCATTTCTTCAGCCATTAAAATTCACCTCATTTTTATGCCATGATCCTGAGATATATTTTCCCATTTTGTGACAACTCATTTATTTTCTGGATAAAGATATCCATATATTTTGCCATTGTTTTTTCTTTATTGTAAATTTACTTTGTATAATCTTGACTCCCATTTTCTTGTCCACTTAAAAAAAAAGATTTATACTTTTTTTTATTTTTTTAATGAGGAGGCCAAAATGGTACACAGATCTCCGTGCAAACAAGGCTGGTTGTGCAAGGTGGCCTTTAAATGAAGTAAGATTTCTCACATCCTGACTTACATTTATCCTCAGCTTTGATGATTGGCTTAAAAAGCATTTTTATTCACATTATTCTCTAGCATGGTTATATGCTATGAATAGCACTGGTGGGTAACTTCATTGTATTTGCTCACTTTTACAGAAAACATGCGCTGCAAAATAAATTCCTTTTTTGATGCATCAAACTAAATTATAAGAGAGTAGATATCATATTTTTAAAAGATGAGATAAAACAAACACATTCACATATTTTGCTGACCTCTGAAATTTCCATTTTAACCATGTTTTGAAAATAGGCCTTGAGAATTATAGAGCAAGCAGATGGCTTTACTTCATAAAGTCCAAATTGGAGGGTTTTGGAAGCATTCAGTTTTGGTATCATCTTTGCCTTTTTCCCCCTCTGTAACTAAAATGTTTTAAATGCTTAAATGTGACAATCTTATCCTTTTAGTTTGATGCAATTCAGAACTAAAACTCAAATTTGATAACAGGGAAATAATTCAAACTGTGTTCATATTTATTCTGTTTAAGAAGTAGGATGAAACAACTTCTTAAACTGTCGATGTAATTATGAGTTAGAATGTCATGTATACCACTAATCCCACTAATGGGCCAAAGGCCATATGAAAATCATCTCTCAGGACACTCAGAGGTTTACCAGTTGCCACATGCAAGCCCCTCTGATGGCCCTGGTGGAAACAAAAGCATTTCTCCTCCAGGCTTTCTCTCCTGCACCCCTTCATTCCATCTTTCTTCTTATTTTAAATGGACTCATTAATTAGGAGCAGTGTGATAATTTACCATGTGTAAAAAGTATAGTATTCCCATTTCTTTAAACAGTCAATATTTAAAAATGATTTTTATACATCACAATTGTACAATATAAGTACAGCCCATTTTAGTACATGCATCCTAAAGTCCCCTCAGGTCACCAAAGCTTGCTGACAGCAGTTCTTTAAGGGAACTCACACAGTGACCCTGTACCCAAGAACATGGGCAAGGGAGGTGAGCTGTTACCATATTTGAGTTACCCTAAGGAGTGTTACCTCCTAGATTTAAGAAGCTGGGTTGTGATTGAAACCAGCATCTTCTAAGCTTTGCACTAAAAATTTCAATGGAGGATTAATAATTCCATTTGTTTTAGTTTCATAAAGCTTGAAACAAAGACAAATTCTTATTATAATAATGTGCCTTATAAGAACAGAGATAGTATCTTTCTAAGCACAGTGTTGAAAACCATTTTGTGTGTGTGTATGTGTATGTGTATGTGTGTGTGTTTGTAAACATTACATTCTGCGAGATGAATGGGTGTGTTTACATATCATTGAGTAACAGAATGAAAAGGCTTGAAAGAGACCACAGCAAGGGTCTTCTGCTTTGGCCCCCTTATCAATCACATCAATAATATTGTGATGCATTACATGTCACATGTTTGATAACACTTAGAAGATGTAGCAAACAATCTTTAATCACATTATTTAAACAGTTTGCAGAGTGGCTTTGCAAGACAGGTTTTCAAAGACTCATTGGGATGTGATATATTTCTTTATTACACAAAGATAAGAACTAACCCTCTTCTTTAGGGCTGGGTTGGTAAGTGGGCATTAGGTGTGAATTCTCATGCCACTACCATCTGGGTATTATTTTGGCAAATCCCTTGACTTTTCCTGGACTTAGTTATATAATCAGTAAAAATTCACTAGCAGTCACTCTTGCTTGGTGGCCTACATATCACTACAGAAAGGCTTTAGAAAGCAAATACTTCTGGAGACTCTGAGTCAGTAGATCTAGGTTTAAACTCAGAAATCTGCATTTTTAAAAGTTGTCTGTGTTCCCTGAGTCGTGGTGGAAAGATTGTGAGAGCCGTGGTGGGGGAGACTGTCCGGAGGCATGGCACCCATCAGTAACAACACACTTGGGCCAGGAAGACCGGGATGAGTACTAAGATATCCAGGATCCCTTGCCACAAGGACTAATACAGACAGCCCACGGAGGAGGATATACAACTGATCAGGGACGGGGAGGGGGGGGATTGGGGAATTCGGGATAACAACGCATGGTTTGCCCACTAAACAATGTAACTCATTATGGACAATAAATATATATTTAAAAAAAAAAGTTGTCTGTGATACTGGATGGGGAATATGAGACCTGCTTATGTATGAGGTTCCTTCCAAATTCTGATTAATCTGGGTTTGATTCCCCAGTACCCATGTAAAACCAGATGCACAAAGTGGTGCATGTGTCTGGAGTTGGTTTGCAGCGGCTGGAGGCCCTGGAGTGCCATTCTGTCTGTCTGTCAGTCTTCTGTCTTTTTCTTCTTGCAAACAAATAAATAAAACATTTTTTAAAAAATTATAATAACAAGATATATGCTACTTGTATCACCAACACTTTTCACAGCCTTACATATGGTATGAAGTAGGGGCAAAGTTTTTCACTTCAAGATGGCAAGTAAGTTTAGAGTCCTTTGGGATGATTAGAAACCTGAGATCTTTATTGCATAGACATCATGCTGAGATGATCTCACAAAGGTAATCTTTGAAAAGGTGGCGATTAAGTTGTGTCTAAAGGCCAGGCACTCCTGTTACCAAAATAAATATTGTTTAAGAACAGTGGCCAAGAGAGAGGGACCAAAGAAGCAGGGTTTCCCTATCTCTCCACAAGGGCTCCATATGGTAAATGAAAATAAATTCAGTGTTGGGGTTCAGAAGGGGGTCTAAGTGTCAGTGTTGATAGATAGTTTACACATGCCCCCGGAGGTTTTTAGGCGTGGTTGATATCCCTAAAAATATGGTCTGGATATTCATTTTGCTGAAGAGCCTCCTCACTGGATTCTCCCCATATGTCAAGCTCCCCCAAGCCTGCTCTCTGCCTGCCTTCTGGGAATGCAAAGCTGATATGATGGGGCAGCTGTCTGGCCAGCCCTTGTGGGTGGATGATTCACTCTCCATGAGGCCTGGCTGTCTCTGATCTATTGGGGTTATTCCAAGCAAAGCACAATAATAGCAATATAACAACAGAGAACATCCACTGCTTCATTTGGATTTTTAATCCCGAGGCTGGATTAGGAAAATGGCCCTCAGAATAGTAACTCGCCTTCAGTTTATGGTTATCACCATATACTTTATTACTTGTCTAGTGGCCCCATATTAAAATCCAGATGAGGGCTGGAGACATCACTCAATGGCTAAAGCACTTGCCTGATGGCCCAGTTTCTTTTTTTTTTTTTCAAGTTTCTCTGAACATTTTTTAATTTATTCGTTTTCAAGCAGAGAGAGAGAGAGAAAGAGAGAGAGATAGAGAGAGAGAGAGAGAGGCACCAGGGCCACCACCTTGTGGGTCTGGCTTATGTGGGTCCTAGGGAATTGAACCTGGGGCCTTAGGCACTGGAGGCAAGTGCCTTAACTGCTGAGCCATTTCTCCAGCCCCCCTTTTTCTTAAACTGATGGCCCACTTTTAATTCCCCAATAATCACATACAGACAGATGCAGTAAGTAGTATATGCTTTTGGAGTTTGTGTATATTTGGCAGGAGGCACTGGTGTGCCCACACTCACTCTGTCTGTCTATCTCCCTCTCTCTGCTTGCAAATAAATAAATAAATTTATATAAAAATATTAAAAACCACAGGTAAAATTCATTAAATCTGTGACACTTAGGTCCCCAAAGTTTCATATCACATACATGAGGTTTTGGAATCAGACATGGGTTAGAATATGCTTTGTTCCTGGATGACTTTAGGCCCTAAGTAAAGCTACTTAGCCTGACGAAGCCAGAAAGTCCACAGTTGTTGGAAAAAAGGTCACAAAGCCCTCACATTTAGAGAGTGAAAATGGGTTAGTGAGCAGTCAATCACGTAAGGCAGAGTTTTCAAAGCAATATGCGCTTAGTAAATGTGAACATTTGATTCTCCTTTCAGTGTGCTGGAGTGTCTGATGCACTACCTTAGTCTGATATTATGATGGTCTTAATTTGGCTCACTGAATATATCTTGAGGCCAATACAGCACTAATGACATCATCACTGTCAGTCCTTCTATTTAATGAAACTAACAGCACTGACACAATTTTCTCAGCTCAGAGAGGTGTTAGTTATTTACCAACTCTGCAGGCACTGCTTTAACACCCAAGGCTTCTATTTCTGTGGATATGACATCATCAAAGAAGAGAGAGGATGTGATTTTAATCCTGGCTCCATACAAAGGATTAACTTCCATGTTACAGACAATAGACTAGTTGAACACTTATTGAATAGCTTATTACAATAGATGCCTGGGGTAGCATGCCAGACTTAGCGAGAGATGGCAAAACTCCACGGAATGTTCTAAATTTATGCTGTGGAGCTCACTGGCTGGTTCTCTAGCAGCTTGGCTAGTTCTCTCCAGATATTTGGTGAGGAGACAGAAATGAGCACATGACATGTCTGTGAGGCACCAGGCACCCAGATCAGTACCCACAGAGCTTCCTGATGAAGTAACCAAAAGATCCAACTGATGAAATAAGTATCGAGTCCCAAGTCTTGTCACTAGGATATCCAGACAGAAGCCCATACCCATTGCCATGGAATAACAGAAGATGTCAAGTTTCAGATGGAAGGACTACCTATGAATCAGATGACTTTGAAACACTTCTCAAATACAAGCCTTAAAATTCACAAGTACATAACACATACACACACATCTTTGAATATAATGTCAGAAATTCTGGTGTGAGGTAATAGTTTAGACAGAGGGCTTTTAGAGTCTGAAGACTCAATTAAAACCAAGACTTCACTACCACATGGTTCGGTAGCACAAACTCAAAGCTGCAAGTTATTCACCTTCCTCAATTCCATTTCCTCAACTTCAAAATGAGACTAAAAATAGTATGTGTTTAATAGGTGATGGTGAAGATTCAGGAAGAGAAAGCACAACAGGGTACTTACTGCGTGACCAAGTACTCTGTGAAGGTTTGCTGTTATTTGAAGGAGTTACGCATCTCCAAAATTTATTTGCGGATAGCAGATGAAGGCTTTCTCATACCAAAGAATACCAAATTTAAACTGACTCACGAATGATGCTAGGCTTATGATTAAAATCAAGAGGCCACTGAAGAGAACCGATTGTCCGTAAAAGAATATTCAAGCATCAGTGTGCCATCCTTGGGATGTAGGACAGTAGGACCGGCTGTCTTACTGTTCCTTCAATAGAGGGACAACTGCCCACCTACTGCATGTACCAGTTCCAGCTAACCACTTGGCAGCCATTTGCAGGGGACCAAAAGGAAAACAGTTTTGGGGCTGCCTGAACTGTCTAAGGCTATAGACTGCGCCCTGTCTTTAGAATGTTCTAGGAGTCAGAAAAGCTGTTACAGGCTTTAATAGGATCCCAGTTCCTGGCTCCCAGTCAATTCTCTCTTTCTATGAATCAAGACAGAACTTCTGAGCTCATGTGACACTCCTGCCCTCAGCCTCTGCGTTACTGCCGGGATTACAGGCACACAGCCCCTGTGCATGTGACTTTCTGGAGTTTTGAATTTTTCTACAATGAAAATATGGTTGTTTTATAAAGATATGTTACTGCAAAATAATTCAGTGTGAAACTCCTTTTGGAAGCGTGTTTAGGATCAGAGCCTGCAAAGTGTTCTTTGCTGACAAAGAGGTCTTTGATATTGCCTCCCCAATGTTCCCACTGAAAATAAACTTGACCGTGAATGTACAGCCAGGAGAGGTTCAAATTCGCATGCCTCCATGATGAGCCTGGGTGCACAAAGACACATTGAAAGTGGCACACCATGTACACGAAAGTAATAGTAGGAAAAACTGTGTGTTTGGGGCTGGAGAGATGGCTCAGCAGTTAAGGCACTTGCCTGCAAAGCCTAACTACCCAGGTTTGATTCCCTAGTACCCACGTAAAGCCAGATGCACAAAGTGGTGTGTGCATCTGGAGTTCACTTGCAGTGGCTAGAGGTCTTGACATCCACACTGTCTCTGTTTCTTGGTCCATATCTCTTTGCTTACAAATAAAGAAATTAAAAAAAAATTAAAAGTATGCGTTGCCCAAAGGAAAGTAACATGTCTGTGATGGTTATTGTAAATACATAGCCAAAGGACCCTAAATAAGCAATATCATATAAGCCTCCTGGTAGAGTCTTTTTCCTTCTGAAATCTATGGCAGGCTCAGGACATGAAGACAGCCAGGTAGCTGTTATCCGTTTACCTCTCATTTATTTTTACATCTGGACATGCCAGCAATGGGAGAAAATGTTTCTTTAAGAACGACATTTAAAAATGGTACCAGTGTCTCTGAGTTTTCAAAAAACTCTTATGAGTAAATACTTCTGCTTATCATGGAGTTATAAATCCTAGCCTTTTCTAAAAACTTCATTTTTTCATTGAATGCATACATGGATTGGGACGCTGAGGCCTGACTTCTAACTCGGGCTCTGCCAACAGTGCTGTGCCCATAAACAGATGTCTTTGCTTCTCTTTATCTTGCTTTTGCTTCTGTAAAGACAGGATTATGTCACTGAGAGCTCAGAGGACACGTGAGAAAATGCAACCAAAATGCAGAGCATAATGGCCAGCACATGGTAAGAACTGAACAAAAGTCTACTCGATTCCTTTCCCTCCTATTGTGATTTCAGGCACCTAAGAAAGCATCTGAAGAAATACAGAAATGTAACCCAACAGGTGTGCGTATGATAAATACACATATATACATAAAGTTAGAAAATTAAAGCTGGAATAACAACTAATATCTGCTTAAACTATAACCAAAGCTTTGCAAATCCTTTACTGTCCCAGGCAGGTCTACTGGGATGAAGATGTTCACACGAAAAAGGATAATATTTACTTTATTTTCTACAGCTCGCTGTGTTTTAACAATGTATTTACATCTACTCTGACATATTTTCATCTTTTTTCTTTTAAACTATGAAACAAATTCTCTCAGAAGGGCCTTTAAATCTAATATTAATAGCCATATGTCAAACTCTGTTATTTTACTATAAGGTGCATACATGGTTAAGAAGTTAAGCTGTGCATGGAGGTGCACACCTTTAATCCCAGCACTTGGGAGGCAGGGGTAGGAGGAGAGCCATGAGTTTGAGGCCATCCTGAGACTAAATAGTGAATTCCAGGTTAGCCTGGGCTAGAGTGAGACCCTACCTCAAAAAACAAAACAAAAAAGAAGCTAAAAAATGAAGTTGATATACATATATTTAAAAACAAAGCATGCAAACAAACTCCAGCAGAGAATGGTGTAAGAAAATTTATACCCATTATCCTAATAAAACACATCAATATATAAAAAGAAATTTTAAAAATGTCCATTAGGCGATTTACCTCTTACTAAATAATACAAATTAATGATCTTGCTGTAGTCAAAACTAATTCTGAACTTAATAAATATGATATAAAAACCGACCACAAGACAGGAGTCATGTTGATCTTAGGAGACACGTTCAATCACAATGACTAACAGTTCTATCATTTTTATATGGTTACTTTTTAGAGGGAATCATGGCCATTTATGGAAATCTGCATGGCTTCTCCTTGCTGAAAGGAAGGCTGGGTCTACATGCATAAAACGTATGAAAAAAGTAAACATGCAATCAACTTATTCAACAGTTGGGAATCACAATCATTTGTATAGTTCCAGATGCTGCCACTTATTCAGATAAAATGAGACTATTTTTATATCTTGGTCAAAACTGCAAACGAAATATTTATAACACTCATGTAAACAAGTACTCTACCACAGTGTAAATATGTATATGTGCGTGCACACATGCCTATGTCATCAAAACCTAATTGGGTTTTCAAATTTAAAATAAGTTTAATATTATTACACTTCAGCATCATGCCTTTGATCTATAAACCACATCCATACACACATACACCTCTCCACTATTAAAGCATGGATTCTTCAAATACACCATATAGTTGATCTCCATTGACAATAACAGAAACCGGAATCTAACTGAAATAAATGCCTGCTCCATGAAACTGACGGTTAGTGACTTCCAAAACGGTTGAATTATAGGAAGAGCTACTGGCTAGCTATGCTTTCTGAGCCAATTAGAGACACACGTCATGTAGTGCCTTTTAAATTATGGCATGCCCTTACGTGAGAGGTACAGAGCTAAAGAGCTGACGTGTAGGAGGTGCCCTGACATTTTCAATGTTTTCAGGAAATATTTAATGTGCACAAAGGCCGTGTTTACTGAGCAAAATGTAAAGAACCGAGAGGCTCTGCTTATGTTCACTGAAGGATTTTCCAGGACCACTTCAGCAAAGGTGGGTTAGGATGGATGGTCTGATTGGGTTATTGACTGCAATGGCCTTTTAAACCTATAAATTAATAATAATTAATAACAATTAATAATAATAACAGCCACCCAGCTGTTAACTATTGGACATTAAAAAGAATGGAATGAAAGTCTCAGATGTTATTGATCAAGGAGTCCCTGTTTATATAACAGCCACGTGCTTGGGAGAAATGACACCTGGCTGTCCAGGTGGCCTGGGACATAGTTCCACCTGCTCACCTCTCTGGCGCTGCTGTTCACACTTCATTTGCTTCTCAGGCTTTTCTCTCTTCTCTAGAAATAATCTTGGCTGTAATCAGGAGCAAGTTTGGGATCCCAGCACCCCATCTGTGAGCCACAGTCACCATGAATATATGACCCATCTCTGATTACTGTCCTGGGCACCTTGTGCCTGCCTGCCTGCCCTCCCAGAAAGTGAGGTTCAGGTAGTATCTGGAACAAGGCTTGAGTTACTTGGTCCAGATTCCATCTCAGGACATCAAGCTGGTATATCCAACACGCCTACAGTCACATGATCTAAAGCACTGATCATGAATCTTATTGAATAACATATTAAGACTGGTTCAAGAAGGTGCAAGTATGAGATGGCTCAGCAGTTAAGGCACTTGCCTGCAAAGCCTAAGGAGCAGGGTTCTGTTCTCCATTACCCATGTACAGCCAGATACACAAAGTGGTGCATGTATCTTGAGTTCATTTACAGTGGCAGAAGGCCCTGGCCCATACTCATACTTACTCTGTCTCTCTGTCTCTCTGTCTCTCTCTCTCTCTGGCTGTCTCTCTGTCTCAAATAAAAATATTAAAAAACAATTATGTATGTTGCCTAAATGTGCTGTAGAGAGTTTTCATAGGCTTACATTATTATATTTATAAACTACAACTATAACTGTATGCCTGATTTTATACATATATATGCATATATATATACAGGTGATATATGATGTTTATGTGTAACACAGAATTATAAGTAGGGGGAGTGTAACAAATGGTACTAGCACATTATTCTGGTACTAAAAGAAACTTGCATCCTCATCTTGCATTAAGTAAATTTCAAACAGAGTAAAGATATGTTACAAAAATAAACACACTATAAATACAAAGAATTGTTGTTAAATATTTATCTACTCTTACAATAAGAAAAAAGTCCTCCAAGTGTTGAAGCAAGAAAGAAGTTACCATATATTAGAAATGCCATAATGTAAAAGAATAATGCAACAGCACTGGACTACATAATTATAATAAGATGAAGGACTCATAAATTTAACATGGAAAGAACACTTGCAAATAGCAAGAAAAATTAGACACCCTGATAGATAAACAGCTAAGAGGCAAATTGAAAGTTGAGCCAAGATAAACAGTTAATAAACATATACGGGTATGTTCACCCACTTCTTTTAACTTCTTTGATTCAATATATGAATAATATTTTAATTACAAAAATTATGGCAGTTGTACAGGAAGACAGAACTCCTAAGCAGTGGTGCTCAGAGTGTAATCTGGTGTGACCATTATATTTTGATATATATATATATGTATATATATCTCAGTATATAAATATATATATTCATATCCTTTGACATAATTACATTACTAAGAAAATAATCAGAAATAAGACAAGCTTTGCGGCTAGGCTAGGCAAGGTGAAAATGTTCTTTACTGATATTTTTAAACAGTAGGAAAATTTAAATATCAAAAATTAAATGCCCAATAATATGCAAATGAATAATTAATAAAACATTTGCAGGATGGAATATTATGCATGCATATATATCATGTTTCAAATAATACAAATGGCTATAGGAAAATGGCTATTATAAAATATTAATTTTTTTAAATCTGGACTTAAAACTGTAAGAAAATATCTAAGAATTAGCAGTTTTTGTTTGGGAGATCATTAAGATTACTTTGATTGCTATAACCTTTCTATATTTTTCAAAGAACCTAGACTTTATAGTTGTTTTTATAATAAGTCATTTAAAGAAAATAATATGATGGTTGTTGTACTCAACTGCTAATACTGTGGAAATTAGTTGATGAGAATTTTAAGATTAATGACTTTTATTTGAATAAAATATGAAGGGCCTTTCAGCAATACACTGTAGTTAGAATCTAAGAATAGTTCATATACCCACATTTACTTGAGGGCAAGCCACTGTGTGGTACCTTATGTTAAAGATTCATTGAGGTAGTGTCCTATGAGGTCCATTCCCTAGGAGACAGTGCTGCAGAGAGATCATGAACACACACACACACACACGTGCACACATACACACATACACACATATACACACACACGAGCACACATACACACATACACACATATACACACACATACACACAGACATACACAGACATACACACATGCACACACATACACACACATACACAGACACACATATACACGCAGACATCCACATACACACATACACACAGACACACATATACACACAGACACACAGACATACACAGACATACACACACATGCACACTCATACACACAAATGCAACACACATATGCACACACATATGCACACACATACACACTCACAAACACACACATATATGCTATATGATATATTATATATATATCATATATATGATATATATTATATATATAATACTCTACCCCTGCAGGCCTCGGCCAGACAAAGCCAGTGCTGTTCTTTCCCCTACATGGATATGGATGCCGGACAATCTCATTTTCAAATAACTCAATAATGGCTGAATATAATGAGTCTTGGCATCTTGACTCTAAGTAAGTCATAATACAGATTTGGACAGGATGAGACTCAGAAACAGGCCAATGGCCACGTGCTGGCTTCAGCTTTCTCTCTGCTCTGAACCCCAGCACTGAGCGCCATGTGGCCCCAGCCTGCCACCCAGCCACGTCTCAGCAGTTGCAATGAGGTCATGATCGTCCATGAAACCACATTCCTTAGTCAAATTGCACATAAAAATGTCAAGGGATCTTGCCTCCTGCCTTCTTCTTCTTCTTTTTTTTTTTGGATGAGGTAATGAACTAGGCAACTGGGAAGTTTTTACAACACAAAATTCTTTGTTCACTCTGTTGACATTTAGCAAATGAATTACTAGCTGTGTGGAGACAGCAAATTTTCTATTTCTGAAAAAATGCCCAAATTAATCAGTGTCTTTGCTTCAAAAATAAATAACAATCCAGCTAATGGGAGAATGTATTATATTTGACATGGAAAATATTTTATGATGTAAGATATCACAATATTTAAATAAAATGAAACCTAATAGCACTTCTCTTTATTTGCAGTGGCCCCCTCAAATTCTTCAGGACTAGATTCTTCCATAGAGGATTGGGGAGACGGTTTGGTGAGTAAAGAGCTTATTTTACAAACAGGAGGACCTGAGTACATCCCACAGAGCCCACGCTTAGAAAGGCTGGGGCTACAGTGGCAGAATTGGGTAACTGTTGGTCATGGAGGTACATCAGGCCCCCCAAAACAATGCAGGCTATTACCAAAACACTTAACTACCCTGGAGAACTATTGCTGAAGACACCGCAGGCCATGGCTGGAACTGAGAAGGCAGCTAGCTTCCTGCTGGCTAGCTCTGAGTGCTGGACACAGCTCTCCAAGCTGCTGCGGATAAAGGTATCAACAGCATGAATGTGCTGTGGGCCCTGCTCGATACAAAATCCATCAGGCAAGATGTACACACCTGTGCAAAAGTGCCACCCAAACCATAGATGTCATCGACTCTGATGGATGGGAGGCCTGCACAGTGGGAGGGAATTCACGCCAGGTACTGAGAACCAGATCAGAAGCCTGTGGTTTGGAAGGTCACAGATCCTGGAGAGAAGCTTCTACTGGTTTTGGCTAAAGGAGAGGTCATACCTGTCCAGAAGTCTTTCAAATGTCTGTATGTATCCACCCCCCCCCCATCCCTGCTGCTCTCACTCTTGACGGGAGAGTCTGTTTTTTCCCAAAGGTGTCAGAGAACAGCAGGTCGATCCAAGACCCATCAGTACATCAAGAAAAGAAAGCCGACTTCCAAGCATGAGACCAGTCATCCCTGTCACCTCTACCAGGGCCCAGGAATCATTGCAGAGAGAGACAGAGAGAAGGCAGGCAGGCAGACAGACAGACAGACAGACAGACAGACAGACAGACAAAACAGACACCAGGCTCTCTAGCCACTGCAAAGGAACTCCAGATGCATCATCACTTTGTGCATCTGGCTTTACCTGGGTCCTGGGGAATCAAACCCAGGTCGTTAGGCTTTGCAGGCAAGTGCCTTAACCGCTGAGCCATCTCTCCAAGGCCCTAGTCATTTTTCTTTGTTTTGGACTGATTTGAATAAAACAATTATTCACTGTTTTAGAATGAGAACTAAACAATGTCTTAAAATCAGTAAACATTTGCTCTAACAACCCAGAATGACGTCAGTTGGACAGATGGCAGTAAGAGGTGCTGTGCAGTGCCAAGCACCTGCCAGGAAAAAGCCCAGGTAAAGGATGCCTTGACCGGAGCACCTGACAGAGGAGCCGGAAAGTACATTTCTTCTTTCTCACATTGATGCGTCATATTTTCTACTGAAAATTTTATTTATTTTTATTTTTATATTTTTATATCATAAATTTGATTTTAGTTACATTTCTTTTTTAACGTTTTTATTGGCTTAGAATTATATATATTAACACAACAATATGATCAGTATCATAGGTTCTTAGATAAAGCCATTGAATCCATGACGACATTCCCTCTTATGCATTAGCCATTCTCCCCTCCATCCATGATTCTTACATTCTTTCTGCCCCCTCTTCTGCAAATTTCCCTGAGTCATAGTGGGTGAGTTTAAATTTTGCATAGTTATTAGGTTTTCAAGAGTCTGTAAATTTGTATTTTGGACAATTTTTGTTCTTCCCTAGGTTATTTGTCTTGTTGTGGGAGTAGCTCTTTTGCTCATCATCTCACTTTTATTTACTTTTATAAAAAAATTTCAAGGTAGGGTCTCACTGTAGCCCAGGCTGACCTAGAATTCACTCTGTAGTTTCAGGTTGAGAGAGACAGAGACAGAGACAGGTAGAGACAGAGAGAATGGGCCTGAGGCCTGGGCCTCTAGCATGCAAACTGCATACAAACTCCAGATACATGTACCAACTTGTACATCTGGCTTTACGTGGGTCCTGGGGAATCAAACCCAGGATAGAAAGTTCTAGTTAACTTATATGTTTAAAGGACCAAAGATATCCACTTCTATAATATGTGTCATTTGTGTACCCAGGAAAGGTAGAGAAAAGAGAACTCAGGGCTACACAAACCAACTCGGCTTTCCCAAATGTATTCTGTGTCAATTCCTCTAGTGGCCAATCATGTTAGAACATGTTGTTTTTACTATTTCTAAATTTCACACAGAGGTTTTTAAAAAAGCCAATGAGGGCTGAAGATATGGCTCAGTAGCTAAAGGTGCTTTCTTGCAAAACCTAATGGCTCTGGTTTGATTTCCCAAGACCACTTGAAGGCAAATGCACAAAGTGATGCATGCATCTGAGTGCATTTGCAGGGGCAGGAGGCCCTGGTACACCCAAATTCTCTCTCTCTCTCTCTCTCTCTCTCTAAAATAATAAATAGATTTGTAATAAACAAAAGCAAGCCATGTGGAAAGATTCTCTCCTAAGGGCTTGTATTTATATCCCTCCCTCCAAGATTTTTAGTGACAAGTTAAGCTTCTTAAAATGACATGTCTCCACTGTCAATCCCCCCTGGCTGTCTTTGGCTGAGCTGTTTTCTGAGTCTACCTGATCTAATGTCTAAGGCTCATCCCTGTTCCAGGAACTCTGAGGGGCCAAGGTCAGGGAAGGACTTCACTGAGTAGAGAAGAGAAACAAGGCCTGAGAATGTGACACCCCATAGACACTCTCCCTTCTACACAAACCTTCAAACCCACCAAAGGCTTGAAGAACTGGATTTGAAGAATAGTCTATTAGACTTAATATCTCACCTTGACTTGAGATAGCAAGCCCCCCACTAGGCAATCCACTCTTGGTTTCTCTCCTGCCACATGGATGTGGGGAAACACAGCATTATGATACCTATGTGGTCTAAAATCGGTCATGCTTTGTGTGAAATATTTTATCCTCCACTAGCTGGATGTTTGTAAAATACATGTCCAACCAACTTCCTTAGTCTAACTGTAACATTCTTGAGCCATAGCAAATAAAAAGGGCTTTTGCTGTCCAGAAATGTCCATTTAAATAAAGGTGACAGCCCAACTGAACAGAAAGGCTCCAAAGAACCCCAGAGCCTGAGGGTGGAAGATGGAGGGAAGGCGAAGCACATCCAAACATAGCTCTGTGTTCCCTGAACACTCCGTGGTCACATCTCCACGCATCGTTAAAGCTTCACACAATTCAATTTTGCTGAGTTTATTGCTGTCTCTAATGCTGTTTTTTCTTTTTTCCCTTCTTTCTTTCTTTTTTTTTTTTTTGACAGCAGTTTTTGCCTTCTGGAAATTCAAATAATATAAATGAGTCTTGGGACTTGATGTTTATCTTCATTGAAACAGATTTTTTTTCATCCTTTTAATCCAAGACTCCTACTTGGAGGCGGAAAGGTCAAATTTTAAATGTGCGCAGCAGTTTGAAAACCACATAATGAATTCAAACAAATTCAGGCCTATGAGAAAGAAGCTTCTCTTTCTCAAGATCCCCGGTTTAGATATAGAGTAAACCATTTAGTTTTTGTCAAAAATTTTAGGAAAGAACTTTTGCATTGCTTTCTGTAATTCTCTATCAATGAAGGATGCAAAAATCCTATTCATTGAATCTTTATTTTAAAAAATGGCCGGCCATGGTGATGCACACCTTTGATCCCAGCACTCAGGAGGCAGAGGTAGGTGGGTGGTTGTGAGTTCGAGACCACCCTGAGACTACATAGTGAATTCCAGGTCAGCCTGGGCTAGAACGAGACCCTACCTCAAAAACGAAAAATTAATTAATTAAAAAGTAATTGCAATTTGGCCTCAGAGATGGCTGTTATAAAATTTAAGGGAAAGCCTCTTGTATCATTTTAAGGATTTCTAATTTTGTCTGTCTAGAGTGTAGCAACTCCACTTTTAAAAATGTATTTGTGTGTGTGTGTGAGAGAGAGAGAGAAAGAGAGAGAGAGAGAGAGAGAGAGAGAGAGAGAGAGAGAGAGAGAGAGAGAGAGAGAAGGACACCAGTGCCTCTTGCCACTGTGAATGAGTTCCAGGTGCTGGCAATAGTTTTTGTGGTGGTTATTTTATTGCATCCTTCTTTATGCGAGTGGCTTGGGAACTGAACATTGGCTCAGCAGGCTTTGCAAGCAAGCACCTTTAACCACTGAGCAATCTTCCCAGCCCCACAACTTTAATTTTTCAAAGTGTCCTCTGTGTGTGCAATTATGTGCATAAACCTTGTACAATATCATCCACAGCACAACCCTGGAAGCCTGGTGTGAGTCCATCACCACAGGGCAGACTGAGCCTTGTAATGTGGGGGAACCACATTGCAGACCACTATTTTAGGATCTCAGGTGTGGACATGGGCACCTCTGGTGATGCAGTCTGTGGATACAGTTTGAAAAGCCCGTGGTGATGCTTGCAGGTACCACTTTCATTAAGTTTCTTGGCATTTCTCATAATGTACTGAAGCTTTCCAGTTTATACATTTTATTTCTGAAATGTTAAAGGCTAACTTCACCTAACTATAAAAAGAAATCTGTTGATTCTAAAAATTCTTTAAATAGAATGCATTTAAATATTTAACTTGACAGACATGGCTTTCCCTAGGAGGTGGCTGAGAACATAATTTATTTAGATAGAAAATATTTCTTAATAAAATAGCATAGATTTCCATCACATTACCCCCTCCAAATACCCACTGCTTTCTAACCCAGAAAAATATTTAGCTCTGAACAACTTAATCTAGATTTATTGCTTATTACCCTAAATACAAGCAGTGTGTTTTTCATTCTATTCACCAAGGAACTTCAGGAAACAACTGGAACACGTTTTAACTATAAATATGGTCTGCTATCATGAAAGCAAAACACATCCAAGGATATAGTAATAGGCGAAACTAGAAACCCTGCACACTATGTGAAAGTTTCATATAGTCATTTCACTGTTGATTTGAAAGGGTAAGGGCCACACATTCCACATCTTACAGATGTTAGGATACCTGGGAGACCAAACACTTCAAAAGCACATCACTGGGTTGGAGAGATGGCTCAGCAGTTAAGGCACTTGCCTGAAAAACCCAATGACCCAAGTTTGATTCCCAAGAACCCACATAAAGCCAGAAGCACAAAGTGGCACATGCATTTGGAGTTCCTTTGCAGCAGCTGGAGGCCCTGGCACTCCCATTCTCTCTGTCTGTCCTGTATCTCTCTCTGCTTGCAAATAAATAAATACATAAATAAAAAATAAATAAAAGTTTTAACAAAACACATGGCTAAACGAAGCAATGCAAAGGGTTGCTTTTATTTTTCCAACTAATAAACCTACAAAAATAAAACTTCCTGAAGTTTGTATTGTTTGAACTATAGAATCATAGTAAAGGGTCAAGGGGCTGGAAATTTTTTTTTTGGGGTGGAAGTATCCCATTAAAATAAATCATTTCCTCTGTTATTAAGAATTAAACAATATTTTTTAGCATTCAAAATATTTTATATCTAAGTGTGGGAAAGCTTGGAGCTGGCTTCATAGTGGGAAATGTTTTCACGACACGCAAGCAGGAATGCTAGCCCTGAATGGTTCCCTGACATACAAGGTCAGAGGTCAATTCCCTTTGTCAGGACTACTGGACAAGCTTGTCTCTGTTGCAGCTCTGGGATCTGTTTGGATGAGCTACGCCACGCTGGGCTTCCGAGATCTGCAGTGAATACAAAGTGAGCCCAAACTGGTGGCTGATTAGCTGTCCATCTGGGAACTCTTGGATAAGGTGAGAAGGTCATGTGTTGAACAAAACTTGGAGGTAGAGAACTAATAATGAGAAGATACAGAGAGATGTGTTGATGCAAGACTTCCCAGCCCAAGTGCTAAACTAAGGGTGATGGAAAGCCATAGGCATTAAGGAAAAAAAAATCATCTCAGCTACTTCACAACTTCTTTCCATGAAGAGAAAATTCTGTTTTTATCCCCTGTCAGAACAGTCTCCAGTGAAGTCCTATCTAGTCTAAAAAAATACAAATTAAAGCAGATTATAACAGAGCAATTCCCTGTTTTACTCTGTATGCAAGGAGCAGATGCTGATTGCCCAGGAAGGAGCAGGCCCTGGGAGCAGGGGTCCATCCCTCTAGGAAGATGAGGAACCTGAGGCAATCCTAAAACATGCCTCAGGTTCCTCATCTTCCTAGAGAGGAAGGAGAGATAGCAAAATCCGTGGCCTTCCACAAAGAAAGTGCATGGTCCCAACACCATGACTACGGTTGTAAGTGGTCATAGAGTCCTGTATGCTCAGTTATGGTATAAACAGCATTCCTAAATTTAATCAAGTACGTCTTTATTAAACAAAAGTTGTCATAGTTGATATCCTTCAGCAAAGTGGAATGAATCACATATATGTCATCAAGGGACACTCATTCACTGCATTTTGCAAGGAGTTACAATAGACAGACACATGATAGTGCATATTACTATTTCTTTCATATGCAATTCAAAAGCAGAAAATAATTATTTGTAATTTTTGGACTCATGATCACCATGACATTGGGTCGGGGTCGGACAGTGCACGGAGGAATCCCAGAGGAGTCCCAGGGGAGATCTCCACTTCCTAGCATGACTGTTTGTCATCTGGGGGTGATTACAGAGGTGGCTCTGAGGACCAGCATTTCTGATTTTTCCTTTTTTTGTGTTTCAATATCCAGAAAGAGTTTTTAATGTTCATAATGTTTACTCAGAATGGGTGACAGATAACCAAAATGTGTCAAAAATCGTGTATCACATGCATGATACATGAGATCTGTTTCTACTATAACTATCTGCATATGAATTTAACAGTAGAATGAATATATATACATATATATATGCCACTTAAATGGTAAGCAGCCAAATTATACCTTTCTTTCCTTATGTAGGAATCTCCATTTCATAATCAACATTTTTTCTCTCTGAGCCTAATTAGTTCTTAATACATTGTTTAATATAGTTATAATAAATAGCAAGACATTACTCAGAGAAGACATTACCCAGAAGCCACCTTGCTTCTAAAAGACAGAGAATTTTCTGTGGTCTATATTCCCTTAAAGGTAGGAAACTCCACCCTTCCATATATAGTTGTTACTTATGACAAAGTAATGGATTTATACATCTTAATAGTTAATCATAATAATATAAGTGGCTAATAAAATAATAAAGCCAGGGACAGTGGCATGCTAATTGCCTGTTCCTGGAGATCCATCACGTTTTAGACATTTGTATTCTCAGGTCGCACTGAAATGAAACTCGGGGTTTGAGGAACAGACCTAACAGGATCTCAGTTTTAGCCCACTGTGGTGTTGAAAGAGACAGAGAAAGAGACGGGAGGGTAAATTGAAGTGTAATCCTGCCCAGACTGTTGGTCCCATAAAGAGGGAACAGCCTCAACTGTGGATCTGTGACCCCTGGATCTGTGGAGGGCAAATCCAGGAATGCATTTCAGAACTGAGGAAGAGGATTTTGAGATGTAAAGGCAGAGCAGCTGGGCAGTGGTGACTGAAAGATTGAGCCATCAGGCAGCCCTGAAAGAAAGTCCTTCCATGGATTTTCCTAGGCCCAAGTCATTCCTGTCCGTTCAGATGCCTTACCTTGGTCTGTTTCCCCAGAGGAATCTGGGTGACATAGAAACAGCTAACCCACAGGTGTTTTAGCTTCTAATTGAGGACTTCTTATTTGCTATTTTTGCTTCGTTGGCCTACTGGGTTGAAGATGATTGATTCAGGAAACCTAGCTGTGTAGAAATGCTTCATTCTGACATGGGTTCAAGAGGACTGTCCTGTGGAAGAGCAGTCATCACGAACTAAATCTTTTTTCAAATGTATAGTTTTTGATTACTGAAAAAGTCACATTAAGAGACTGGGTGACTTGCTCAGTGAGTAAAGTGCCTGCCTTGCGAGCATGAAAACCTGTTTCCATTCCCTCAACCCATGTCACAGGCTAGGCATGATGGTGCCTGCCGAGATTCCCAGTGCTGGTAAGGCAGGCCCCCAGACCTTGCTGGATAGCTAGTCAGAGGAAATGGTGAGTTCTAGGTCAGTGAGAGACTGTCATAGTTTGATCCAGGTGTCCCCCACAAACAAATGAATGTGTTCTGATAGATCGATCCTCAGCTGATGGCAGTTTGGGTTTTACAACCTTGATGGAGCTGTGTTGTTGGGGGTGGGTTTATGGGGGATATAAGCCAGCTTCCCCTTGCCAGTGTTTGGCACACCTTCCTGCCGCTGTTTGCAGTGCTGTGGCAGAGGTGATGTCCAGCCCTCTGCTCATGCCATCGTTTTCCCTGCCAGAATGGAGTCTCCCCTTGAGTCCTTAAGCCAAATAAACACATTCCTCCACAAGCCACATTTGCTTGGATTCTTTCTGCGCAGCAACTAGAAAGGTGACTACAACAGAGACCCTGTCTCAAAGAAGTCAGACAACACTGAGGTTGTTCTCTGACCGTGGCATGTATACACCTGTGCACTTCCACAGAAGGTGTTCACCACCACGCACATGATCATGCATGCACACATAAAAATTCTTCCCAACACACAAATTTGGAAAATGATAACATTTCCTGGACACTTATAAAAAGTCAACCACTGTACTGTACTGACAGTTACATCACTGTTAAAGGTAACCTTTTATAACGTTTAGAAGTATGCAATATGTTAAAATAAATAAAATATAAATTCAAGTGTGAAAATAATTAAGAATTTGGATGCATGAAATACTTTTATTTGTCATACAACCTTGAATAAGTGACTTTTCACGGCCTTGGTGACCCATCGCTAGATTTGTGGAATAAGAATGGTATTTCCTCGTCAGATTTGCCATGAGGCCCTCATGGGCTCCTTCTTGAACATTCTAGCATCCAGAGTGAGCACTCAGTCCAGACAGATTGAAACTATTTTTGTTTTGGCTAAAAAGTGTATCTGGAGGAGAGAAGTGAATTTAGAATTTCAAGAAAGGAATTATAGCTCTTTCCTTAACTACATAACTTCCCAAAAGGAATGATGAGTTTACCTTCCATAGTTGGTCAAATTGAGGTCTCACTCCTTTTGGAAGATTGCTGAGTCCCATGATCACTAAAACTCCCAGGTTTTGAGAAGTTATGATTTAATTGTATAATGCCAGTTATTTCACAGATATAAATATATGTATTATGCTAATGCACATGACAAATATTAGCATAGCTGCCTTCACACATTTACCTGAAAGACTGGTTTTCAGGTCTCTATTTGATCTCAAAAATAAATTTTTTTAAAAAATTTTTTGAGGTAGGGTCTCTCTCTAGCCCAGGCTGACCTGGAATTCACTATGTAGTCTCAGGCTGGCCTCGAACTCACAGCAATCCTCCTACCTCTGCCTCCCGAGTGCTGGGATTAAAGACGTGCACCACCATGCCCGGCTTCAAAAATACATTTTACAGTACCTCAAAAAAAAATAAAATAAATAAAAAATAGTATTTATCCTATTGTAGCGCTTAACACAGCTATTGCAGCTAACAGTTATTCTTGAATCTACTTGACCAGAAAACTTTAGACTATCGAAACTTTGCCAGCTGCACATTGGGGTTAGGGGTGGGGAGAAAAAGATTATAGGTTATTCTCTGTGGTCCCATTCATTAAAAGAGTTTATGGCTCTACAAACTGGTCAAATGCCAGAAAGGAAGAAAACAGTGCAATTTATAGTCTGACCAGAGGGAGAGGGCCAATAAGCTTCAGGAACCAGCTGGCTCTCTAAGGGATGGAGCTGTGTCAAAGTCCATATTCTATTTCTTGACACACCTCTCGGGTCCATCATTGAAGGACACATCTCTAGGGTCCATAATGAAACTTGGGAGAGAAGATGACAGATGAACGGCAAAGGTAGGCATGCTCTTGGAAACCCATGTTGGAGGAAGAAGCTAGCACCATATAAGGAAGAAAAGAAATGTTTAAGTAGAAACCAGCCAGCTAGCAATTTCTTGTTAATACCACCAAGCAGAACCAGGGAGAGCTATAGTGTAGAAATTAAAGGAAAACAAATGAACAAGAATGAGAAGGAGGGCTGGAGAGATGGCTTAGCGGTTAAGGCACTTGCCTCCAGTGCCTAAGGCCCTGGGTTCAATTCCCCAGGACCCACATATGCCAGACCCACAAGGTGGTGGCCCTGGTTCTCTCTTTCTCTCTCTGTCTCTCTCTCTGTATCTCTCTGCTTAAAAATGAATAAATAAAATATTTTTTTTAAAAGAATGAGATTTATCACGAGATTCACCAGGGTTTCTACAGTAGCATTGACTTACTACTAGCTGTATGGGCTTAGGTTTTAAGTAACTGAGTTGCTGGGAGAATGAATGGAGCTCAACTCTGGTAGCCATAACCAAGTTCAATGTCTGACAAAGAGGAGATGCTCAATACATTGTGGCTACCATCATTACTAAGGTTACCACTTCAATTACAATAGATTTAGGAACCACTGTCCTTAGGCCGTTGGTAATCCAGTCATCAATCTGTTCCTGTCTGTTTTTAGTGCAAAGAAACAATATTAATGAAACATTACAGATCGCAGAGGCTTATATGTTAGAGCATTAAATATCACAATACATGCAATTACATGTTAGATACCACTGGTTATAAGCTGACACACTTTATAATGACTTATTCTAATTAAAACGGTATTCATTATAGAAATCCCTTGACACAAAGAATAAATTCCTTGGCACATTGTAATGGAATGACGTCATAGAGGTTAGGAATAATAGCCCTCTGGATTCTACACATACATGAATATTTCATTACAGATTAATTAAAAAGAGCTGAATTTCTCATCTTGGATGTATTAAAACAAGAAGGAGAATCGGGCACAATGAGAGCACTCTTCTTTGGAGGCGCTGAAAACAATCACATTCAGAAACCTCCTTGAATGAAACGTTTCTTTTAAAAGTTCTATTGGTGCTATCTGCTTTCCCATTCAGAACATTTCACAGTATAAAATAAAAGAAGGTCAAGAACATTGGCAGTTTTCAAAGGCCATAAGGAGACTCTGCTTATCTGATGGACTATCTCTACCGGCTGATAACTAGGGGGAAGTGGGTTAAAATTTAAGCACAGGAGATAAGTATTAGGTATGAGCAAACAAACAAAAAAAGCCTCCTAAACTATGGATTTCAAACAGCTGGACGAGCTGGGGGCGGTGAAACAAACCTCCAATTCTGTCACTGGAGAGACGGAGGGAAGAAGTTATGAGTTTGAGATCAGCAAAGGCTACATTGAAATGGAGGAGAGCTTGGATGATATCTGTTGTCTAAAAATAAAAATCAGCCAGGCTGGAGAGATGGCTAAGTGGTTAAGGCATTTGCCTGCAAGGCCTAACAACCCGGGTTCAATTCCCCAGAACCCCATAAAGCCAGATGCACAAAGTGGTACATGCCTCTGGAGTTTGCAGAGGCTGGAGGCCCTGATGCAGCCCATCTCTCTCTCTCTCTCTCTCTCTCTCTCTCTCTCTCTCTCTTCTCTCTTTGCTTGCAAATTAGTAAATAAAAATAATGAAAGTCTACCAATCAAGTGATAAACCAGCCAAACAAAACAAAAATTTAGAACTGTGTTTATTCCATGAGAAAGTTTTGAGAGGCTGTAATTTCCAGTACACATTTTCCATCTAGTTTCTATTTTCCAGTTTCCGGTTCTCTCTCATAAGTGGAAGAGAAATGGGGGACCTTTCACTCTCTTCATCACCTGCAAAGGTCCTAGCGCTGAGCTGAGGGGCTCCGAAGTCTAGTTCAAGTGCCCACTTGTGAGCAGTGTGCTGGATGAGAACTGTCAGCTTCCAAGTTCTTCTTTGCTTTCTTTCTGGAATCTTCCTGCTCCTCTGGACTCACGTCTCTAGCTCTTCCCTTGAAATCTTTCTATTGTGTTTTTCTAGCTTTAATTATGAAGGCCGGTTTGGGCTTCTATTTGCTTCTCCATGAAAAATCTCTGTGCGTCACCCAAGGTGCTCTATTAGAGCCAACCACTTGGAAAGCTGAAGATAAATAATAAATAGTGAGGTTTTATGTTCTCCTTAAAAAACAAACACAAAACAATATTCTCCTTAAAAACCAAAAACAGAGAATTACGTCCAGACTCTAGTCTTTGGAAGAAGTTCTTAGTTGATGTGACACTTGATCACAGAGATGTCAGTTTTCCAGGAGTGACGTATCTGTGACACAATTTCCATTAGTTATCTCTGCACAGTGACGGTTCAAAGCACCTCACCCTGAATGCTTGCCTTTGTCACTCTGTGGAACCTCAGACCTTCCTACAGGTCTTCGTCTCTGGAGAAAGATAGTGTGATTTTGGCTGATGTATGTGCTAACACACCTTCTCCTCCTACCTCATCTTTTAAGAAGATGAAACATCTATGCCTCTTATGAAAATTGTTGCTTCCACAAGACTCTGCATCTTACTACAGAGATGACTGTCCATTGATGTTTATTGTAATGCTATTCAAAACAGCAAGGAAATGGAATCAGCCTGATGTTCATCAACTGTGGAACAAATAATGAAAATATGGTGCATATATGCGAAGAAATTCTATTCAGCCATAAAGAAAACTGAAATCATAAAAAATTCTGGAAAATGGATGGAACTTGAAAATATATTTACTGAAGTAACCTATAAGCAGAAAGACACACACCACATGTTTTCTCTTACAGGCAGATCCTAGCTTAAAACTTTGATATATGTGTGCTATTTTATGAGAGCCTGCAGAGATGCCAGGGAACCAGAAACGTAGCAGAGCTTAAGTGATCAGAAAGCCAGAGTGAGAATGTTAGACGTGGGAGGCTGAAAGCAGCGTGCAGAAGCAGAGATGGGGCAGAGGAAGGGGAGGGATGGCTAACCAAAACTAAGCATGTGTATTGATAAGGAATAACAAAGTCTATGTTGGGCTGGAGAGATGGTAAAGCGGTTAAGGCACTTGCCTTCAAAGCCTAATGGCCTGAGTTCGATTCCCCATCACCCAGTAAACCCAGATGCACAAAATGGCACATACAACTGGAGTCCATTTGCAGTGGCTGATGGCTCTGGCATGCTTATTCTCTTAATCTGTCTCTTATATCTCTCTGCTTGCAAATAAATAAATAAAAACATTTTTTAAAAAGTCCATGCTAATGGCTTTGTGACAAGGTCTTACAATGAAGCCCAAACTGGCCTTGAACCTGACATCCTCTTTACCTCAGCCTCTGAGTGCATTATAGATGCGTTCTATCATGACAAGATTTTATGCTGGTTTTTGATAGACTGAGCTGTCTTTGTACCTATCTTTGTCAATAATCCAGTTGATATCCACAAGACACCATTTTCTTTGCCTCTATGCCGGTTTTGAAGATTATAAATTTAATACTAGTATTACTCAGAATATTCACATATGCCTCTGGGGCATCTTTCCTAGAGACCCAAACAAACTCCCTGACGACCTCATTAACATTTTTCCTCTTGAGTGCCATCTTAAAATCTCTTTTGCTCAGTCTTACTAGTTTCAATGGGATGAACCCATAAATGACAATCCATCACTGTCATGTCCTTGTACCTTCTGACTCCATGGGTTTAGGATATGGTTGGACAGACAGCCTAATATGTGAGTAGCTTTCTATCTGTTAAGACAAGAAGGCAGATTTTAGTCACAGGGTCCAATCCATCATATATCCCAGGTCACTGGAGGAGCAAAGAGTTGAGAGTTAGTTAGGACTGAATGATACTGCACGCGTAACAGAGCTAGTTTATTAATGGAGGGTCTGCATAAGATGATGTTACCTAAGAACTTTATTCACCAGTGACTTAATAAAAAAAGGGGATAGAGGGGCTGGAGAGATGACTCAGAAGTTAAGGTGCTTGCCTACAATGCCGAATGATCCAGGTTTGATTCCTCAGTACCCACATAAAGACAGATGCACATAGTGGCATGTGCATCTGGAGTTTATTTGCAGTGGCTGGAGGTCCTGGCACACAAATTCTCTCTGTCTCTCTTCTATCTCTCTCTACTTGAAAATCAATCAATAAAAATATTAAATAAGCAAATAAAAAAGTATAGAGAACCCTGCTTGTCACCCCCAAACTAAAGAAGCATTTTCTTCTGCAGAAGAATTCAATGTCAATTCAGCCTTTCCTTACCAGTCATTAGATGAAATTCCTGATTTGTCAGTTATGTCTACAATTCATACATGATGATATTCACCTCCCAGACAAGACCAAAATCAACTATTGCATTTACTAAGCTTCTAAGCTTAAAGATACAAGAAGGAATGTTTTTGCACTATTTCCAAAGCAGACATATAACAATGTGAAATTTCATGCAAAACCTCGGACATAGTCTTTGTTTCTACTTTTCCAGAGCCTACAGCAAACAGAAGCAAAATTGGCTAATGCGATTGGAAAGATGGCCTTTTTGTCTCTGTTTTCTCTTTGGTAGGGCATAAATGACTTTTCATGTAAGCAGTGAAGGATATAATAGCCTAAAGAATTCCACCGAGAGCATCGTTCAAATAGACATTTTCCCATATCCAACAGCATCCCTAAACTTCAGCTAGCATCCCTAAAAACAGACAATTTACACACACCATCGTGTATTTAGATATACCCACCAGATGGACAATTTAGCAGTCAGTAAAAATGATAATTATACAGACAGTGGAAGAAGGAAACATGCAGAGAGAAAAAGAGAGAGAGAGAGAGAGAGAGAGAGAGAGAGAGAGAGAGAGAGAGAGAGAGAGAGAGAGAGAGAGAGAGAACAATATCTTCAGAATAGACACATGGGTTCTGGAAATTACGTGCCTAAATCATTTAGTCTTACAGATTCACTTTCTAATCCACAAAATTTGGATTAGCAACTCCCTTCTTTCAATGTTTTGATAAGAAATAAAGAGTATGTTGTATAGGACATGTTGAGAGTTCTCACTTATAAGAGACACCCTGTAAACTGAAGGCTAGAGGGACTCCTATTGTTATTAAAGAGATTGAAAACTAGTGACACGTTCAGTGATGAAGCAGAGTACATACATGGCACGGACAGTGATTTGCACTATGCAAGTTGAAAATGAGAGGAGCTGAAGATGGCCTAATGTGGTTATAAGTAACTTTCCCAACAGCACATTCAATGAGGCCACGTTAAAAAAAATTCTCAATTATAAAACTCATCATGTTAGTGTAAACAATTGCTTTCTACTGAGATCTAGGGCCTATAATCAAGATGTTCAGCCAGTGTAGAATTTTACAACTTTAGGAGGAGAGGGCTAATTAAAAAAAGACAGCAATCTCTTATCAGTCTGAGTCCAACAGAATTAAAAAAAAATCTTATTGACATTTTAGTAAGTGCTAGCCTTATTGTGGATCCTGAGAAACATGTTATCTAATGGTTATGTAGAGATTAACAGATATGAAGATGAGCTAGCCTGAATGCATGTCTTTAGTTAGACTTTCAAAAATGTAAAGTTCCATAAGTAATACTTCAGGAGGTAAAACAGCTATTATAGAAATACAGTGAAAGAAGAAAATCGCCTCTACTTTATCCCTATTACTTTACCTTCTAAAAATTACTACACAGAGCTTGGAACAGAGCTTTCTAGATGTCTATAAACCAAAGTATGATTTTTATATTTTTAATCATCAATTTAAAATTTTTCTTTCAAAACTGTTAGTCCTATTTTAGTGAGTTACAAATCTTTCTTTCCTTCACTAAGTGAAGAAAGAAGCATCTTAAATAGAACAAGTGAACATTAAATGTTGAATACTCTGCTGGAGGAAAAGAACGAAGCCCCGTTTTATTTATATTTATATGCTTCGAAGGCTACTTGAGAAATTTGCTTAAGTTAAGCCAAGTCATATGAATTAATTGAATTAGTAAGCATTCCTAGGATCCACTGAGAAATGGGAAACTTCATGGAATAAAATCACATTAGTATAATACATTACTGCTAATTAAGTCCATATTTAAGATATGGAAAATTGAAATATTTGGCCGGGGAGATGGCTAAATGAATAGGTTTATCACACAACTCTGAGTTCAGATCCCCAGACACTGATAAAAGCCAGCAGCTGTGGCTGGTTTCTGCAATCCCTGAGCTGCTATGGCGAGAAGAAGTGGAGATGGGAGAATTTCCCAGGAAAATGGCTAATGAGCAAGATGGAAGGGTGATACTGACCTGAACGATGTCCTCTGATCTACGTGTATATGCCCCCCACCGAATGAATACATTTTAAAAATAATTTAAAAATCAAATATTTATAGATATGTAATTTCATTTTCCTATATAAAATTTGAAGATAAGACTTTTCAATGAAAAAAATAAACAAAGTCCCTCTGATGGATTTACTACTTTAATTAGTTTTATGAGAATTGGAAAATATGTGTACTGTCTTTCTCAAACTCTTGCATGCAAAAATCTTAACAAAATGCTTCAGAATACATACTAGTCACTTTCTGCTGGAACTGGGCACACAATAAATAGGTACTCAAATAAACACTGAATGAATCTAAGCAGCCTCTTTTACACCCTTATTATCTAAATATTGAAAATTTGACATGAAATCCCCATTGACTGGATCGTAGGATGTGATTAAAGCTGTAAATAAAAAAAGCACAAATTACTTGTTACTATACTCATGGAGGTGGGGGTGGGGAGAACTGATAGGCAAAAGCCAAGGGAAGTCATCCAAAGCCCTGGATTCTTGCTTAGATCAGAGAACAGATTTCAAACACTAGCATTTGAGCTCTGAGCATTCCAGACCAAAGTAGCCAGATTTGGAGAAAATGGACCAGGGAAATAGAAAATAGATTTACATAACCAGAAGCAAGGTGGTAAAGTCAAAAGATGGACTGCCATGAACCAGGTATTACGAGCAGACATTATAGCAGATCTCTTGAAGAAAGTCGTATGTGGAAGAATGAAGTAGAATTGGGGTTAGAAAAGTAATGTGTTCTGCCTGGGGTGGTGGCACATGCCTGTAATCTCTGCACCAGGGAGGTAGAGGTAGGAGGGTGATGAGTTCGAAGCCAGCCAGGGCTTACAGAGTGAGTTCCAGGTCAGCCTGAGCTAGTGTGAGACCCTACTTTGAAAAAACCAAAACAACAAAGAAAAAAAAAAGAAAGAGAGAGAGAGAGAGAGAAGGAACGGGCTGCTGAGAAGTTAAGAGTAGGAGTTCTGGTTAGAAGCACTGTCTGGCTGAGCTCGCTCTAAGGCTATGGCCTTTCTGTTTAAAGATATAGGGAACAGACAGGTATCTCTCTCTCTCTCTCTCTCTCTCTCTCTCTCTCTCTCTCTGTATGTGTATATGTGTGTGTTTGTTTCTGTAATGTGTTGGGACATGGGAATATATTTTGTCTAAATACTTAGTGTAGTTTGATTTTAGCATATGTAAATATATAAATGAATATATTTCTAGTTTTTGGATGATTAAAATAATAAAATGCTATAAGCATGATTAAAATCCATCACATCCTCACATCAAATTATTTGAAAGCCACAGCACTACACCCAAGAAGTTATATTCTTAGGTTCAATGTACGATTTATAACTAGAGAAGATTTTGTAGTGTGCGATCACATCGAGGGAGATAATTCTATACCATAATCAGTTTGACCATAACACTATGCAGCATGTTTAAAGTTAAAAGGACCACTAGACACATTAACAAATGTTTTAATAAGTATCTTAAATTGTGGTCTGAGTTACTTATGATGTTATCTCATAGAACTCAAAATAATTCTATAGTTGTGAGCAAGAAGAGTTCTTCGGCAATCACTAAGAGTAATGTTACTAATTATTGCCAATCAAAGTGAATTAATTATTGCCAATTAAAACTTGGGTATCAAAATAAGTCCTTTGGCAGTTTAGGCCATAGACATAGACTTTTAAGATCCTATTTGTCCAAGTATCAGACTTTTGTAAATCCTAGGTAGAATATAAATCTTCAATGTGTAGAAATTCACTTATGTTCTGATTACCCATGCCAAAGATTTATTATATTAGCTATAATAATACATAAAAGAATTCTATGTTCCCCAATATTTGTTTAGAAAAGAATTAAAGAACCTTCCACAAATATGGTTGCAGATTCAAACTTTTCTTTCAATAACCTCATAGAGCTATTGTATGCATTTTTAATAAGAAATGGCAGAAGACAAATTTTTCATCTAATATTAAAAGTCACAGAAACATAATTAAAGGGGCAACTCTTGTTTCCACCTACAATAAAGCACTAATATAACAAATGAAAGGACCTTCCAAATATAATAATCATGGTAGTTTTCACTGCAAACTTGCTTCCCTCCTCTCCCAACCCCCACCTCAGCCATCACTCTCATTTTCCCTAGCAGCCCTGGATCCTTTCCATATCAAAGAAGCCACCACGGTTGTTCATTTACAACCATTATGATGCGCAATCGATAGGATAGCCCTTTAAAATAGAAAGAGTTCTACAAATAGCTACTCTAGACACCAAAGTTAACTTTTTTAGAAAGTGTTAAGGCCATATGTTTCTGAGCCTATCAAGGCAGCATCGGGAGAATCACAGAATATCAGATTAAATTGAAATGGAGATATTTCTTTAAAGGAATTAAAAAAAATAAATTATCAAAAGACATGAGAATTAGTAATGAACCTAAGGACAGGAGGACTGTACAGCAGCAACGTGCTCTGGGTTTACTCATACCATTTGCTATGCCAGTTGGTTTCATGTACATGATTCAAGACATCTAACACATCTGCAACTAACAGCCAAGGTATAATTCTTTTTTTTAAATTAATTAATTTATTTTTTCAAGCAGAGATACAGAGAAAGAGAGTACCAGGGCCACCACTTTGTGGGTCTGGCGTGGAATTGAACCCAGGGCCTTAGGCACTGGAAGCAAGTGCCTTATCCACTGAGCCATCTCTCCAGCCCCGCCAAGGTATAATTCTAAAGATAAAGACGGTCTATTATCTATCAACATTCCAGCCTACTTGCAGCAATCAGAGAGAGAGAGAGAGAGAGAGAGAGAGAGAGAGAGAGAGAGAGAGAGAGAGAGAGAGAACAAGCTATGGACCAGAGAAGTGACAAGTCCAAAACTCCCAACACATCTCTCAGTGTCTTTCCTCTTTTAAAAACTATCCTCAAAGAAATGACTATGGACGACAAGGAGTTAAAAGTCACCAGAACAGCCAAGTCAGGAAGCAAAAGAAATGTACAGAGCTGCCAATCCTGGGCTTTTTTTCAAAGCCCACACATCACACACCTCTCCAGCAGTTCTGAAAGGGGGGAGAAAGAAGGAAAAAGAACATTACCAAACCGCCTCCGATGTCCTCAGGGAACTTGTAGACCGGGATCGTGGCTTCATAACAATACTCATTTTGAAGAGGAGAAAGGGAAAAAAAAAATACCAAAAAAAAGAGAATATTTTCAAGGCTTCTAATCAATACATTCCAGCTGTCTCTCCATGAAGCAGGCTGTAAATATATTCCATCCCCGAGGGAGGCTGCTTGCCGAGGTCCAGTCTTGCCGGTGTGGTGTCTGCCTCTGGCCGTGTGTCCAGCTCCCGGGACAGCCTTTCTCTCATACTGGAGTCACCCCAGCGCCAGGCTCTTCGGAAGTGACAGTTGCTTTTCTGTCCTGCATTGCCAAGGGAGGAACTGGATTTTCAATCTAGTCTTCATCTGGGTCAGAAGGGAAAGCAGCCTAGTGGACTGGTCACTTGATCTCTTTTTTGCAATTCCATAATGTTGGACCGAAAGGTTTTCAAGACTGAACTCACTCAGGTAGAGAGAGAGAGAACAGGAAAATGCCTGGGAGGAGATAACATGGGGAGAGAGAGAGAGAGAGAGAGAGAGAGAGAGAGAGAGAGAGAGAGAGAGAGAGAGAGAGAGAGAGAGAGAGAGAGAGAGAGAGAGAGAGAGAGAGAGAGAGAGAGAGAGAGAGAGAGAGAGAGAGAGAGAGAGA
>PVHP010009528.1:0-50161 GCA_004024765.1 Zapus hudsonius
CTCTCTCTCTCTCTCTCTCTCTCTCTCTCTCTCTCTCTCTCGTTCCCTCCTCTGATGGCCCGCTGCACCCGTGGAGGAGAGAACCACACTTGTTTAGTGCTAGTGAGTGCTCTGCTAATGCGCCCAGCCATTGTTCTAAAGTATGAATTTATGCTACACATGGTTGAAGCTAACAAGAGCACTTGCTCTGTACCAAACTAGTAGAGTGTCCCTGTGATTACAGAATTTGTACTCTACAAAGAGTATTTCATACTGAATAGGCAGATTCACACCAGTGTGATAAATGGTTGTAAATGTGTAAGATTCAATGAAGCCATATAGCAGAGACTTGCTATTCACACTTGGCAGGGTCAGGAGAAGGCTTCTTAAGAGATAGTGTATAATTAATTTAGACTCCATGAAAATTATAAAACACATGAAAAAGACCAGGAGCATGGAACAATTTTTTTTTCTTTTTTTGTTTTCTGAGACAGGGTCTCACACTGTAGCCCATGCTAGCCCAGAACTCACTAGATAGTCCAAGCTGGCCTCAAATTCATGATCATCCTGCCCTATTCTCCAAAGTCCTGGGATTACAGGTATGTGTGAATATACCCAGCAGTTTAGTGATCTTTTTGTTTGTTTTGAGGCAGGGTCTCTTGTAGCCTCCAACTGGCTATACAGTTGAGGATGATCTCAATCTCATCATCTTCCTGGCTTCAGGCTTGTACCATACTGGTTACCTTTGGAGGATTTTAAGTGATGAGGTGACATGATCAGATTATGTATGCAGATATTTTTGCATGTTGTAGAGAATGGATTGGTAGTAACAAGTGGGAGTGAGGGAAGACTGGAAACTGGGGACCACTACAAACAAGCCAGCAATGGTCAATGATAGGCCATGTAGAACTGCAGTCCCTTAACTTCCAACCTGTCCTAAGGCTGAAGTAAGAATGAGAGACTAGCAGTGGAGATCAGTTGTTATAGCTGGGCCCAGAGTGGGAGTTAGGTATTCTTGCTATCACTGATGGCTCCTGTTGCCATGGTAATCCCATGATAAATGTGAAATAAGACTCCTAATCCAAAAGCTTGTGTAGTATGATATTTTTTTCTCATCTTGAACCAGTATTTATCTTGTTTTATCTTTTAATATTTCAGATTTATATTTTGTTGGGTTTGAAATATTACATGCTAGTTAGAATATTAAATGTATTCTTTACAGTAATTTTATGAAAGAATACTAAATGTATTCTTTATAGTAATTTTATAAATTTGTCTTTACAGGTTCAGAAAGTGCTTCTCCAGTCCATTCGGCTCTGGGCTCCAGGTCACAGACCCCGTCCCCTTCCACACTGAATATAGATCACATGGAACAGAAGGACCTACAGCTCGATGAGAAGCTCCACCACTCGGTTCTTCAGACACCAGATGATCTAGGCAATGTTTACAAATTAGATATTAGCCTCTTTGTTCTTTCTTTTTGTCTTTTTTATTAGTATCAGGAGATATTACATAGTCATTTTTAACTTGACTATGTGTGATTATGATAAATTTTTGGACTTTTCTAAGACTTCTGAAGATTGGTTACTAAATGGAGTTTTTCTTGTCTTAAAGAAATTTATAAAATTGCTCTGATTTTTGTGCGTTATTATCATGTTTTTTTACAGTGTTAGGATTATTGATTATACTATTTTTGTATAAGATCTCACACTGTAGTCCAGGCTGGCTTCAAACTCATAAACCTGCTTTTGCCTATGTTGAAGATGACAGGCATACATCACCATACTCAACTATTTTTTATTTATTTTTATTGTCCATAATGAGTTACAATATTTAGTGGGCAAACAATGAGTTGTTACCCCCAATTCCCCGCTGCCCTCCCCTCCCCAATCCGCTGGATAACCTCCTCCATTGGTCGTCTGGATCAGACCTTGTGACAGGGGACCATGGATAGCCTAGTACTCAGCCAGGTTCTCCTGGCCATGCCTCTGGATAATCTCCCCCACCACGGCTCTCTATACTCAACTATTTTTAATATTAACGATACTGCTGCCTCACAGAAGAAAATGTCAGCATTATCTCTTGTTAATCTAGCTTCCTGCGAAATGATATTTTTTGATAAATAACTTCTTTTCAGCACAGGAGATCAAGCCAGGGTTCACACCTGCCAAACCTCTTTACCCCCGAGTTATAGCCCCAAACCTCTTATGACCTTTTCAGTTTCAGGTTTTTGTTTGTTTGTTTGAGACAAGAGTCTCATGTAAACCCCAACTCACTATTTAGGTGAGGTTCACCTGGAACTCCTTATCCTCCTGCTTCTATCTCTTAGGTCCTGTGGCTATAGGTGTAAGCCACCATGCCCTGCTTCATGGCTGATATTTGAGTTTCCCAACCCAACAACTGAATTTAATAGTTTTCATTTTTAAGTAAATGTTTAAAAGTGGCCTGGGGAACCTCAGAAACTTCAATTCAAGTTAAACAAAACAAGTAATTTTGCTAAATTCTGCATGAGTAACAAGTATTGGTTAGACCCTTTACTAATATGCCAAAAACTGTGGTCAAGGACATGGTTGATGTACTCACAATAAGTCATATAATATTTAGGGGGTTAGCATTTTCTCAAACATATTTATTATCTTTTTTGTCAAAATGCCTATTCAGATCATTTTTCCATTTTTAAAATGAATTGTTTGGACTTTTAAAAAAATCAGCAACTAATTAAATAAATCTGTATATTAAGGGAAAAAAATTCTACTGCCAATGTAGTGTATTTACTCCAATCAGATGGAGAAACTGAAAGCTGTTTTACTTCTGGACTTTTTAATGGGGCTCATTCATTAATGTGCATTCCTTAATGTACCTTATAGTTACATAGCCCTAATTTTCTGGTTTGTGGATTCTGTTTAATTAAATAGTCTAAAGTAGCTACTAGATTAAATGTGCTTATAAAATTGATATTTTTTATTTCTATTATTTATTTGCAAGGAGAGCAGGAGAAAGAAAAAGGTATACTAGGGCCTCCTGCTACTGCAACCACACTCCAGATGCGTGCAACACTCATTGCATCTGACTTTATCAAACCCAGGCTGTCAGGCCTTGCCAGATAGTGTCTTTAACCACTGAGCACTCTCCAGCCTGATGTTTATTTTGTGTTTTTAAATTTAATCTTATTTATTTATTTATTTATTTAGAGGCAGGGTTTTACTCTATCCTCAGCTGACCTGGAACTCACTCTATAGTTCCAGGCTGGCCTCTAACTCACTGAACTCCATCTACCTCAGCTTACCAAGTGCTTAGACTAAAGGTGTGTGCCACCATGCCTGGCTTAAAATTAATGCTGTGCCAAACATAAATTTTTCTAATATCATATCTACACAGTGATAGTTGCATAGTAGTTTCTTAGGCAAATCTCAACAGCAACAATATTGAAAGATATTAGTGATATCATAGAGAATTATGAACTGGTAAGGTTTTGACATTGTGAGGAAAAAATAAAATTTATGTACATTCACACATATATTAGTCATTTTTGTAGGTATTTAGGATTATTTAGGTTGGCTCTTTTAGGTGCTGACACTACTGTGGTTTTTTTTTTCTCATGTAGAAATCAGTGAATTTCCATCTGAATGTTGTAGTGTGATGGCAGGAGGTACTCTAACTGGATGGCATGCTGATGTTGCTACTGTCATGTGGCGAAGAATGCTGGGCATTTTGGGAGATGTCAATGCTATTATGGATCCTGAAATTCATGCTCAAGTTTTTGATTACCTCTGTGAACTTTGGCAGAATCTAGCCAAGGTAAGAGAAAACAAAGAATATAAGAGAAAAGGGAGGAAGAGTAAGTGTGAAGAAATAGAAGAGGGCTAAGCATGGTGACGCATGCATGTGATCTCAGCACTTGGGAGCCTGCCAAGAGGAACAGGAAGCAGAGGCCAGCATGGCCGCACAGTGGGTTCCAAGCCAGCCTGTGCTAAACCTCCAATCCCTTACTACCAATCAAACGAGTGCACAGCACGGCAAAGTCAGCTAACCATAATTAAATTTGTAGTTATTGTAGAAATTAGGCTTGATTCAGTTTAAGGTAAACCAAACTAGAAGAAAAAAATAGTTTGAATATATTTTTCTTACCTTTTATTTGTAAATTACAGATCAGAGATAATCTTGGCATTTCAATGGATAATTTGACTTCCCCTTCTCCACCTGTTTTGATTCCACCACTAAGAATTCTTACACCTTGGCTTTTCAAGGTAAGCTTAGTGAAGAAAACAGTATATTTTTTCTTGTTGTTGGTTAATAAATAAGTTAAGCATTTAATAGAAAATTTAGCTATTATGTAATAGCAATTGATTTTTAACCAGTATTTTTAGGAAGTCATTGGGAATAGTTATAGAGAGGAGAGAAAATAGCAAAACCATTTATTTATATTTAATTAATGAAACAGAGGTAAGTATAGAAAATTTCTTCTTATTTTCTAAATTTGCATTTACTAATTTTGCTTCTTAAATAAAGTAAATTATTTTTTTCTATGTTAGGGATAAACCCAAGGGCTTGCACATGTTAGGCAAGTGCTCTACTAAAAAAGCACATTAGTTGTATTTAAACAAAAAATAAACATAGATTTTGTGCCAGAGAACATAATATATACTTTTAGAAATTTAATTCGTTTTAACCTTGGGTATACTTTCCTAAGTGAAACAGTTTGTGATTATAATTCATACATACATTGCATTGTTTTGGATAATACTAGTTTTAGTAGTCTGGAGTTCTGTTTTATTAAATTAATTGAACCAACATAGAAAGAAATGAAGACAAATATTTAGCTTGTTATATTCAATTGTTTAAACAATTAACCAATACTTTTATAAGTATTAAAAGTGACCTCTTAATTTTTAGGCAACTATGTTGACTGATAAGTATAAACAAGGTAAATTACATGCTTATAAACTTATTTGTAATACAATGAAAAGAAGACAGGATGTATCTCCAAATAGAGATTTTTTAACACATTTCTACAATATAATGCATTGTGGATTACTTCATATTGATCAGGTAAATATATGTGCCTTCTAAAATGCTTTAGCAGTTTATCCTTCTTTCTTACTTCTGTTTAACTCATGTTATTATGATCTAGAATTGAACCTGTCCTTCATATGTTTGGTTTATGTTCAGTTCGCTTCCACTCTATGACATCATTTGTTTTTGAAAATGGTTGAAACAAGCTCTTAATGTAGTAGTTATAGAACTAATTTGAGGGTTTCTTCTTTAATGTTATCCCAACCAGCTTACTCTTTGAAGAGATTAGACCATCCTTTGCTTAGGTTGACGATATCTGTCTTAAATGTGACAGTGTGCCTATTACTAGGCATTTTATCATTAATTCTTGATTATTAATAATTCAGGCATGAGTTTGTTCATCTAGTCATGTAACAGTCGGAGGGTTTTTTCCTCTACCTAAGAGTCACCTAACATTCTTACTACCATCAATTATATTGGTACAATGATTATTATATTGACTTAACACATGTAGTTTTAATATGATATAGACCACTTATTTCAAGGGTCTTATGTTGGTCATAATTCCAAAAAGTATAGTAGATGGCAAGTCTTATTCTGATGTGGTTAAATATCACTTGTAGGTCAATTGGAGAACACTAAATTAATATTAAAGCCGGGCGTGGTGGCGCACGCCTTTAATCCCAGCACTCGGGAGGCAGAGGTAGGAGGATCATCATGAGTTCAAGGCCACCCTGAGACTACATAGTAAATTCCAGGTCAGCCTGGGCTAGAGTGACACCCTACCTCGAAAAAAAAACAAAAAAATTTTAAATTAATTAATTAATTAATTAATATTAAAAGGTGATAGTTTAATAACGGGAAAACTTCTTGCATTAATTTAAAAATAATTATGGTGTCTTAATCCAATAAATCTGTCTCAAAATGATAATACTAGAAAAATAGACCTTTCATTTATAGAAAGTCACCTTGAGTAATCCAACAAGTACAATACTTCTTCTGGTAAGTTCGAAAACCTTGGTGAATGAATAACCACTTTAAAAATACTCCTTTAACTGGATTCCTGCAGCTAAATATCTATCATTAAGGATTTTAACTTTATCAAAAAAAGTATCTCTCCAGTGGCCACACAGCAGGCTAAGTGGGTTCAGAAATCTGAGTTTTCACATGGAAACAGCTAGGTGGCTGGAGAAACTATTCGGCAATTCAGTTTTACAAGACTTTTACAAGTCTTAACAGTTTTGCTGTGAAGAAAAGAGCCTTTCTTGTTCTCTTACATGGGAAAACTTGATATTCATGTCAGCTAAACAAATTGTTTAAAGTTTACTTTCTTTAACAGAATATACTAAACATGGATTATTTGTGAGGACTGAAATTAAGTCTTTCTCTGTAGTCAGCCAGTGTATAGTTAGTATCTTTCTTATTTCACATATTTTCTATTTTTAAGGATATTGATTAGCTGATACCCAAGATTATATATGTATTAATCTTTTTTCCCTTCTTTCTTTGTTCTCAGGATATCGTCAATACTATCATCAAGCACTGCTCTCCTCAGTTTTTTGCACTGGGTTTGCCTGGTGCCACAATGCTAATTATGGATTTTATTATAGCGGCTAGTAGAGTGGCTTCTTCAGCTTTTCTCAATGTAAGTTTTAATTTTAGTCCTTTTAATATAACAAAGTTTAGTTAACCAAGACTTAGCAAAGGAAGCAACAAAGAGAGAGCTTTTGCTGGTCAAATGTAACCAATTCATGTTCAGAAAGTTTTATAGTGCAGTTGCAGTTGATTGCTTCTCCTGTGGTTAAAAAAAACTAATAAAGGGCTGGAGCGAGGGCTCAGTGGTTAAAGCACTTGCCCGCAAAACCTAATGACCCGAGTTTGGTTCCCCAATACCCACATAGCACTCATTTATTGTTAATAATTAGATACATTTTATGAGCAAGTCTTTTGATGGTACCCCCATTTTCTTCCTTCCTGTCCCAAACCTGCTGGGGGCCCTCCTCAGTGGGATTGCTAGACCAGTCCATGGGATAGGGGTTATGAATTATGCAAGCAGTAGCCAGTTTGTGTGTGTGTGTGTGTGTGTGTGTGTGTGTGTGTGTGTGTGTGTGTGTGTGTGTGTTGTAACAACATCCTTAGGAAAATATACAAAATGGTAGGTATTTGTTGGAAATGCAAGAGGGCAATAGAAGAAAAAGAAATAGTATTGATAGTTCATAAATGACTAAGGACTGGGTATGGTGGCACACACCTTTAATCCCATCACTCAGGAGGTAGAGGTAGCATGATCACTGTGAGTTTGAGGCCATCCTGAGACTAGATAGTGAACTCCAGGTCAGCCTGGATTAGAATGAGGCCCTACCTTGAAAAACCAAAAAAGAAAAAGAGAAAAAGAAATGACTTGTAAGACAGCTAAGGAAAAAGGACAGAAAGTTGCCTCTGTAGTCCAGACATAAATTCTGATGTTGATTTGTAAGAGTATACGCAGTGCTTTTTCATATGCATAATTGCATACTAGCCATCTAGTCTGGTATGTTTCCTAAAGATACAGTTAACATTTTCACCCCTATTTATTCATCCTCAAGATCATCAGCTTAATGAACAATATATGATGAAGTATGAGTTACATTTAAAATTATTGAGCCCTTATTAGCTCAGTGGTAGAGCACTTGCCTTAACCCTGGGTTTAGTCCCCATCATTAAACAAATTCATATATTTAGACAGGCATGGTGGCATATGCCTGTAATTCCAACACTTTTTCTTGGGAGGCTGAGGTAGGAGGATCACAAGTTTGAGACCAGTCTGGACTATATAGTGAGGTTAAGATAGGCCTAGGTTACATAGCACATCCTAGCTCTAAATAAAAATGCAAATAAAGATTTGTTTTTTCTTTTAATTAGGGTAATTATACTAGTAGCACACTTATATTTGTGCTTCTAGTTTATTATTAACTATGGATGATTTCTGCTTATTATTTTTCAAGAAAGTTTTGCTATTTGATCATTGTTTACTGAGGATAATAGTACTTTCTGTAGAGATTTTGGATGAAAACTTAAATCTATCTTTTCCTTTTTAAGTTTTTTAATAGTCTCACTGCCCTATATAGTGTGATTAGAAAATAAAATGGTAATAGTTATTGTAGTCAGCTTTTTTTTTTGCTATGCAGAAAAGAACCCAATCAAAAGCAGCTTGTGGAAGGAATGGTTTTATGTTGGCTTACAGACTCAAGGGGAAGCTCCAGGATGGCAGGGAAAATGATGGCATGAGCAGAGGGTAGACATCACCTCCTCCACAGCACTGCAAATAGCGGCAGGAAGGTGTGCCAAAAACTAGCAAGAGAAAGCCAGCTATAACCCCCATAAGCCTGTTCACAACAACATACTTCCCACAAGGTTCCAATTCCAAAACTGCCATCAGCTGGAGATCATGCATTCAGAACACATTAAGTTTATGGAGGACACCTGAATTAAAACACCACAATCTTCTTCTGATTTCCCACAAACTAATAATCATACATGATGTAAAATATAATACATTCAGTTCAAGTTTAAAAGTTCGCATAGTTTTTATTTATCCCAGTGATACGCAAACATACCCATAACCCAAGGTCTTTATGAGCCATAATACCAAAAACAAAAAAAAATCATAGTGGCGCAGAATATTCACACTGCAAAAAATGGCATTTGGCATAGCAAAAACAGATTGAACCAATGCAAGATTTAAAGCACCAATAATAACCAGTGATGGGTCTCTGGAGTTCCAATTCTGCCCCTCCAACTTGGTTACTCACAGTCTGGGAAAACTCCATTCAGTTTCAGCAGCTCTCTTTGGCAGCCATCCCACAGTCTTGGTATCTCTGCTGCAATCCACAGTTCATCCTCATGACTCCATTGGGCTTCCATGCAGGCAATCCAACACATCTACCTCTCAATGCCCATGGCCGTTTCCAAAAAAACAAAACCATATAGCAAATCCAACAACCCTCTCTTCTTGCATTTGTTATACTCCATAGTTCCAGGTGGGCTACCAATTTGTTTACTTGGGGGGTGGGGACAAAGCCAACTTTGAAGAGTAGGAAACTTCAACAATAGTATTTTAAGAACATAATTAAATACATTAAATACATTTTAAAGGTTTGTTTGCTTTTGTATTTTTTTTTTAATCTGATATATAGGCACCAAGAGTGGAAGCACAAGTTCTTCTGGGATCTTTAGTTTGCTTTCCCAATTTATATTGTGAACTTCCTGCTCTCCATCCCAACATTCCTGATATTGCTGTGTCTCAGTTTACAGATGTTAAGGTAAGAGATCAGCTTATCATTTAGGAGGGTTTTAGCTATGAAATATATAATAAAATTTGTATTCTTTCTTTTCTTTTGAAACCCATACAGTTTATTAAAGAACATTAACCAGCCATGTCCTACAGGCCCAAAAAGTAGGAGCATAGCCTTTTTCGTGTTTAAATTGCTTTGGAGCCTTTTTCTCTTTGTTGAACATACTCACATGTCTGCTTCTTAGGATTCATGATTTCACTCACTTGAACATTACAGTGCTGCTAATAGTAAGCTTCTGAGATTGAGATGGCACACTAAACCTGTATGTTAGATTCCTTCCTCCAGTTTCTCAACATGCTACATCAAACAAAGTAATGGGAATCTTCCTGCTATATGAAGCATGCAGTGTCAGTCTCATGAACAGTAGTCAGGAGCAGACATGACAACCCTTATGTATACGCTTTTTGAAAACTCTCCAAAATCTGATGAGAAGAGGTGTTGTGCCTCTGGAGAGGTCAGCCTCTGTTTAAGGTGGAAATTTGTCATGACCACATACTCAGTTGTAAAATGGACTCAGTCATTCTTAAAGGTGAAAAGTTCTGTTATGATAAAAGTCATCTATATTCTTGGCCCAACAATGTGATTGTTAATGCTGTCACTCAGTCAAGACCTGTTTGTTACTGAATGCCTACTTGTTACAAATTTCCAAGGGCTTGAGTCCTGAGAAATTGTGCCGTCAAAGTAACTGCCAGATGCATCCCTGTGTTACTTGAATTGGTCTTGAGAATTAGAAGAACTGGGGGCAAAAAAGTACTTTATCAGGGATCAGCCTGATATTTTGGGTGTATGTTAAATTTCTGATTTGGAGTCTCTTTTTAAGTCATTAAATCTTTTTCTTAAAACAGCATAAAAAGTAGATTTTGCTATGATTGTGTTACTTTTGTTTTGAGGCAGGAACTTACTTGTACCCAAGCTGACTCCATCTTACATTGCTCCTGCCTCAGCCTCCCGAGTAATACAGGCTTGTGCCACCAAGCCCAGCTTGAAAGAAGCTTTTTAATCCAATTGTAGCAGGAGTGTTACATAACTCTCCAAGGATCTCTATCTCTTTTGTAACACTTATATTTGTAAATACTTGTTCCATGCCTAACTTCTGCTTCAGGCAGATAAATACCACAGGCCTTATTTACTGCTATATTCTTATAGCCCAACACCCTTCTTGGCACATGGTATACTCCAAAATTATGTTTTGAACAAATGAACTTGATCATATGTGGCAATGAAAATTTGCAATGTCATATAATAAAAACAGTCTGTGTGACCTGAGTGAATATGTGATTTTTAAATGAGTGAACAGTTTTAATCTTCATATCTAATGGCATTCTTGTTCTTCCCAGGCAGTACAGTATTGAACTCTGTTGATGTCTGTGTCCTTCCTAAATGTCTCTTCTGTTTTTGCACAGATCTATTTTGATTTATTTTTTGCCTGTTATAACTCCTTACTAAACTAATTGTTTTCTTTGTTACTTTAAGATTCTAACCTTTTATTTCTTCTTGAATATTTTATTCATTTATGTAATTTAAATATCTAGAACCTATCTACAAAGTCACACTTTTTTTTTTTTTTTTGAGTTAGGGTCTCACTCTGGCCCCAGACTGACCAGGAATTCACTATGTAGTTCAGGCTGGCCTTGAACTCACAGCCATCCTCCTACCTCTGCCTTCCGAGTACTGGGATTAAAGGCATGCACCACCATGTCCAGCTCAAAGTCACACTTCCACACTTTACAATTATAGAGAAAACTGGCTTTTTTCCCTTTCTACTGAATTGAAATGAAGTAAAATTGATAAATAAAAATTATGGATACTGGGGAATTGAACCCAGGCTATCAGGCTGACCTAAAACTTACTGTAGCCCCAGACTGCCCTCACACTCACTGCAGTCCTCCTACCTCAACCTCTTGTGAGTGGTGGTGTTAAAGATGTGCACCACCACACCTAGCTGACAACTGGTTTTTGTAACCCAAAACTTTGCTAACTTTATTTTAGTCATTTTTGTGCTGTCTTTAGGATTTTCCAATATTAAACCATCTCAATGCACACTGAGTTTTCAACACTTCTATAGTATGATCACCTTAGTTTTTGTTTGTTATGTGATATTTTGTTTTTATTTCTTTTTTTTTGCCAAGTTTTTCTGGCTGGGATTTGCAGTGCTGTGCTAAATAGTGGTGAAGTTATCTGGCATCCTTGTTGCCACCAATAGGAAAACTTTTCAGCTTTGTGCCATTAAATACTAGACTTGTTACATGTATACTTTGTTAAAGTATACTTTGATACTTTCAGGGATAGTCTATATTTAATTTCTTTAGAGTTTTTATGATGAAGAGGATGTTAAAGATACATATATATATACACTTATATATATATATCATATATATATATCATATATAATTTATTTATTTGCAAGCAGAGAGAAACAGAGAGAGAATGGGTGCACCAGGGCCTCTAGCCACTGCAAATGAACTCCAGATGCATGCACCACTTTGTGCATCTGGCTTTATGTCGTCACTGGGGGAATCATACTTGGGTCATTAGGTTTTATAGGCAAGTGCCTTAACTGCTGAGCCCTCTCTCCAGCCATGAAATGCTTTTTATTTACCAATTGGGATAAATATATAATTTTTACCTTTAATTCTGTTAAAGCGGCATATCACTTTTATTGATTAGCTTATGTTAAAAAAATCCTCCCATCTAGGAATAAACTCCTACTTGATCATGGCATATGATCCTTTTAATGTGCTGTTCAATTTGATATACTAACATTATGTTGAGAATTTTTATCTATATTCATCAGAGATTGGCCTGTCATATATATATATATATATATATATATATATATATATATATATATACACATATACTAGCTTTGTGTGGGTAGTATTAAGATAATACTGGCCCCATAAAGTAAGTGTAGGTGTGTTTCTATGTCTTCCATTTTTGGAAGTATTTGATAAGAATTTTTAAGTTTAAAAGAGATGTTCCTGCCTTTGAGCTACTAATTCTGCTTTATGTCTTATAGTGAACCTTTATTATTAATCTGTCGTTTTTAAAAATTATTTATGTTTTTGGTTAGAAAATTCATAAGTTATTAGTTATTCAGAAATAATATTGGACTTTAAAATTTTTGTTTTAGGGCTGGAGAGATGGCTCAGCAGTTAAGACGTTTGCCTGAAGAGCCTGAGAACCAGAGTTCAATTCCCCAGTACCCACATAGAGCCAGATGCACAGGGTGTCACATGCATATGGAGTTCCTTTACAGTGGCTGGAGGCCCTGGTGTGCCTGTTCTCTTTGTCCCTTTCTCCTCTCTGTCTCTGTCTCTGCCTCTGTCTCTCTCTCTCTCTCTCTCTCTCTCTCTCTCTCTCTGCTTGCAAACAAACACAATTAAAACAAATTTCAAATTCATTTTTCAAGCAGAGAGAAAAAGAGAGAAAAAAGAATAGGTGCTCCACAGCCTCTTGCCACTGTAAAGGAACTCCAGATGCATGCACCACATTGTGGGTACTGGAAAAAAATCAAACCTGGGCACACACGGGCTTTGCAAGCAGTGCCTTTAGCCACTGAGCCATTTCCCAGTCCAACATTGGACTTAATTAAAAATATATGACAACAGTTTTGACTACTGTGTTTCTCAAACCTGACACAGTACCTAGCCCAGAGTATCCACCTAAATGATATTTGTTGAATTATTGAATGAAATATTAGTCATTGCTATTACTTCTTATTTCAGGAACTCATAATTAAAACTGTATTGAACTCAGCAAGAGATGAGCCCTCTGGTCCTGCACGGTAGGTCAGGTATTTGTAGTTAACTCATAATGCTACTTCTCTTTATTTAAATCTTTAAAAAAAATTGATTGAATTATAACACTTGAAATTGTTTCAGACTCATAAAAGCCTTTCTGATTTACAAGTTGAAATTCAGTACTTTTTTCCCATGGTTTACACACTCTGTTATCTGAAAAAAAAAAAGCCTGGTCATTTTTTTCAATTGTGTCATCCCCTGTAACTAAGTTACTATAATTTTATTTAAGCATATTTTATTTTATTTTTAGATTTTGCGACTGACTCTACTGTAATACTTTGAAATATAGCAGTATCCAATGAATGTTCATTAAATTGAAATAAAATTTTTTTAAGAGATGTGTGTGGTGGTGCACTTCTTTAATCCCGAGGTAGAGGTAGGAGGATTACCAGGAGTTCAAGGCCACCTTGAGACTACATAGTGAATTCCAGGGCAGCCTGGGCTAGAGCAAGATACTACCTGAAAATAAATAAATAAATGAAAGTAAAAAAATTGTAGAAGTAATATACATAAGAAAATAGTATTTTTTTCTTTTCAGTTTTCAAGAAAGGGTCTTACGTAGTTCATACTAGCTTCATACTGTCTATGTGACTAAGGCTGGTCTTGAACTCTCAGTACTTCTGCTTCTACCTCCCAATTACTGGGATTATAGGCATGTACCACTATGCTATCAATAAACAGTATATTTAAAAATCACATATCCTATCATGATTTTAATAGAATATAACTTACAAGATAATTAACCTCTCCCCTCCAGTCCCATGTTGCTGCGTATCTAATCTAGGACCTCACTCATGCCAAACACATGCTGTCATTGAGATAATATATCTTCAGACTCCTTTTTATGTCTTAAGCATTCAAAACTGACATTTTCTCAACATTCCCCAAAGAATGGTAAGGTTAAAATTAACAGATTTCCGGAAGCATACTATGTTTGTCTTCCCCAAATATCATTATACTTTATTTATTTATCTCAGACACATGTGCCACTTTGTGCATCTGGCTTTGCATGGATATTAGGGAATTGAACCAGGCCAGCAGGCTTTGCAAGCAAACAATTTTAACCGCTGAACCATGTGTCCAGCACTATATTTTATATTTTTAATTTTAATTCTGATTGCATTTTATTTGCCTCAACTTAGTCTCTATTACTTTTCCCTTTGACTCGGTTTCTGTGACTCTTCCTCTTTTCCAATGATGTGTACATTTGTTGATCTAAAGGTTCAAAAGGTACAGGTCAGGGCTTTTACCACTTGGATTCTAATTCTAATTTGAACCTCCTTTTAATAAAATTAATGTAAGATGAACTCTTGGTTAAATGAGACACAGCTCCAGGTATTTTATTGCTAATTTTTCTTATTTAATTGTCAAGATAACTACAAAAATCTCTGAGTAAATTTTTCTTTTACACTAATCCTACAATATTTGTAACATTTCATTGTCATCACGATATAATTACGAGATTAATGTAATTTTTTATGCAATTTTTGTCCTTTTTCTATATATGTAAACTGGAGCCTACAGAAGTTAAATAAACTAACATATTAATGTCAAAGAGACATAATTATCACCCTTGCATTTTTGTCTTAGAGTCTTACTAAATGCATATGTATTAAGTAGCACAACTAGGTTTGAACCTACAGCCTAAGACTATGAATTTTCTCTACAAACTATGTTTCATCTACAAGTGAAACACTGGAAACTTACGCATAGCTGCCCAGAGTTAGAGCTGGGACTCATTCACATGGCAGCTTGTTAGTAAGGGTGTGAAACAACCCCAGAAGCTGATTATAAGCATTGTTTTCCTTTGGTTTCCCTATGCTTTTGTAGTAAGCACTAATATTCTTATAAAGCTTGTACTGCAAAATACTATACTGGGCATAATCTTAACTGGATGTATGTATTCATGCATGCATGCATCTGTCATCAATCAATCAAAATTCAGAGACAGCCTATTCTTAGCCTGTTATTTATTTATATATTTGGGGGATTTTTAGTCTGTTGTTGACCAGGCTGGCCTTGGACTCAATATGTACACAGAATTTCCCTTGAACTCCTGCTCTTGATCTTCCTGTCTCAGCTTCATGGGTACTGGGATTATAGAAGGAGCCTCCAAACTCAACTTTCCCTTTCTTAATGCAACAAAAAATGATTGTGTGCTGGTTGTGGTGGCATGAGCCTCCTTAATCCCAGCACTTGGAAGGCAGAGTTAAAAGGATCGCTGTGAGTTATTAGTTCAAGGCCAACCTTGGACTACAGAGTGAGACCCAGGTCAGCTTGAGTTAGAGTGAGACCCAACCTTGAATAAAACTAAAACTTAAAAAAAAAACTGTTGCTTATTTGTACTCATTTCCTGCTTTTATCATTTTTGTGGGTTGGGTTTTTTTTTTTTTAAGAAAAAAACTTCATTGATGGCATCCATAGGTACAGACAAACCATGGTAATGCCCACCCCAGTCTCCATCCTTCCTCTCTCAAATCCACTGCTCATTGAATCTCCCCTTCTTTCCAGTTAGTCTCTCTTCTTTATTGATGTCATCATCTTTTCCTCCTATTATCAAGGTCTTGTGTTGGTAATTTCAGGCACTGTGAGGTCATGAATGTCAAAGCCATTTTGTGTCTGGAAGATTGCACTGTAAGCAGTCCTACCCTTCCTTTGGCTGTTACATTCTTTCTGCCTCTTCCAGTCATCACCACCATCTGAAAAGAGAAGCTTCTCTAACCAAATGTGAGAGTAGTATTCATATATGGGTATAAACATTAAAAAGTAGTAAAACACTTATTATTTCACTTATGGAGTATATGTTCATCCTGCTATTTGATTCATTGTAGTAATGGTTTTATTTTGCTTAAAAGCACATTTACTTATATTTGTATCATTGTTGGCTACCATTTTTGGTTGTTGCAGATGTGTAGCACTTTGCAGTTTAGGTATCTGGATTTGTGAAGAATTAGTCCAGGAGTCTCATCATCCTCAAATTAAAGAAGCTCTGAATGTGATTTGTGTTTCATTAAAGGTAAAAGAAATGTCTGATAATACATAAAATAGTATGATTTTAATTTTAATTAAGATGTCTGATTATTTTTTCTCTAGATGTTAATTATGCCTTGTGTTCCTATGAATATGACATTTACTAAATACTTTCATTATTTATTATTACATTATTTCCTGACTCTCTAGGAATGGTTCCACTCTTGAGTGTATAGTATTTGTGATGATCTTCTTGATCTGGATTTTGTGTGTATCTGACTTCTTTCCTAGAATACATGCTGAAAACTTCTAAGAAAGAGACCTGTCAAGAAACAACATGGGCAGGATTGATTTTTTTAATTAAGATTTTTGTGACTTACACTTTTGATCTTTATTATTCTATAAATTCTTAATCTGTTCAGTTTCTGGTTTTATTATTAAAGACAAATGCCCATTTTGTCACTAGAATAAGATTTGTTTAGAAGTAATCTTTACTATATGTAGAATCTGAATGCATAAATGTTTTTGTTTTGTTTTGGTATTATTTTTGGATTTTGAGACAAAGTCTCACTATTTTGCTCATATTGTCCTTGAACTCAATAGGAAGCTCAGGCTTGAACTTAACAATTTTTCTACCTCAGCTTTCTGAATGTTGGGGTTATAGGCATACCTACCACACCCCACTTAGTGATTTTTTTTTTTTACTTATGAAAGGATGTTTTATTTTTTACTTGAAACTTTTAATATCATAGCATCTGTTTAAATGTATAACTAACCTAATAAGTATATTGAGTAATATTATTTGGTAGATATTTCTGAATATATACTTTTTTTTTGAGTTAGGTTCTCACTCTAGCCCAGGCTGACCTGGTACTCACTCTGTACCCAGGCTGGCCTAAAACTCAATATAATTTTCCTACCTCAGCCTCCCAAGTGCTGGGATTAAACACAACCATATCTGGCCTGAGTATCTACTTTGAATTATTTTGCTAGGCACAATAAAGGATAAAGGACAAAAACCAATGTAAATATGAAATTTTAAAAGATTTATAATACAATAGTTGAAGGATGCTAAAATTTACAAGATATAAAAACCTGAGAGTACCAGACAAGTGGTGCATATACACTGCTGTTCGAGTTCACTTTGACTTAGATATCTAAGAAAATGAGGAAGAAGGCATTTTGTTAGAGTAATATTTGGGCATAGATACAAGTTTTGATTTTATGCCATTAGAGATGGCCTGAGAGCTTTAATCACTGAATGTCAGAGTCAGAGCAGTGCTTTAGAAGTTTAATTTGGGAAGCTAGGCATGATGGTGTGCACCTTTAGTCCAAGTACTCCAGGAAGCTGAGGTATGAGGATCACTGTGAGTTTGAGGTCAGCCTGACCTAGAATGAGACCCTGCCTCAAATAAATAAACAAACAAATAAATTTAAAAGTTTAATTTGGAAATGTGAAGCGCAGATTGGGATGATGGAAATTTGATAGTGATGTCAATAGGTTAGAGGATATTGCAAAAATCCACAAAGGAGAGTAGGCAATAAAAGTGTAATGAGGGGCTGGAGAGATGGCTCAGCGGTTAAGGCACTTGCCTCCAGTGGCTAAGGCCCTGGGTTCAATTCCCCAGGACCCACATACGCCAGACCCACAAGGTGGTGGCCCTGGTTCTCTCTTTCTCTATCTCTCTCTCTCTCATTCTCTCTATCTCTGCTTGAAAATGAATAAATAAAATTTAAATGAATAAATAAAATAAAAAAATGTAATGAGGACCTCCCTTTTCAAAGAAAAGTAAAATTATACATATCTTTGAAATATATTTTATTTAGACAGTTATCTTATACTGTAATAAACATAAATGTATGACAAAAGAAAACATGAAATTTCTGAATTGTCAGAGACTAATATATTAATGAATAGTGCATAAAGAAATTTTTATAGTGATTTTTGTTTTTTGTTGTTGCTGTTACAGTTTACTAATAAAACAGTGGCTCATGTAGCTTGTCACATGCTTCACATGCTGGTTCATTATGTACCCAGACTTCAGATTTACCAGCCTGATTCTCCCCTGAAAATTATTCAAGTAAGTACATTTTCACTTATTTTTATAAGCTTGTAAAAACTTCTTAGGTTTGTATACATGCCTTTAATCCCAGCACTCAGCAGGCAGAGGTAGGAGGATCACTGTGAATTCTAGGCCAGCCTGGGACTACAGAGTTAGTTAAACCAGGTTAGCATGAGACTCTGTCTTGGGGAAATGAAAAAGAAACATAAAATTATTTAATAGATGTTTACCTTTTTTTTAACAAAACAATGGCTGTTCATATTGCTTTTTTGTGATATCAAAGTTCTCGATAGTTCCTTTGTATTTTATATTAGATGTTTGTCTTCCTGCTTTGAGACAAAGTAAAAACAAATCATTAAAATAACTTATTAGTTGTGGAGCTGGGGAAATAGCTCAGTGGTCAAAGTGCTTATTTTGGAAGAATGAAGACCTTAGTTTAATTCCCATAAGCCATGTAAAAACGCAAGGCATGCTGATATGAATATGTAATCTCAGCCTTGACAAAGCAGAGACAGGCAGATCCCTGGGACTAATTGGCTAGCCAGTCTAGCCTGATGGGCAAGTTCCAGACTACTTAAAGACCTTGCCTCAAAAAGAGAGAGGGTGTTGTTACTGAGGATAGCAGGAAGGTTGTCCTCCTACCTCCACATGCATGTACCTGCACACACACACATGTACACACACAGACGTAAAATAATAATTTGTTAGTTTGAAAATTACATGTTTTATATACATAAATAATGCTATTTTCTACAAATCTACTTTCTGTTTCATTTTTCCTTAGGTGAGTAAAAATGCTATCCTTCCAATTTACCAAACTCAGAGCATTAATCATTTTCTTTCCTTTTTAGCCACTCATTTGTGAATTAAATTGAAATGAAATTATCATTGTCAACATATATAATTTTGATTATATAGCTAAGAATTGTAAATGATTAGTAGTTAAGTGTACTTGAAAAACTTAATGATGTGATTTAATTTGGGTTAGTTAAATTTTCAATAATAGATTTTTTTAGCATTTTACTATCCTTATAACAATTTTTAGGCTCTACTATGAATTTAACGTATTTTGAACTTAGTTTTTCTTCTTGTTTTTGCCTACAGATACTGATAGCTACTATCACTCACCTTTTGCCAAGCACAGAAGCTTCATCATACGAAATGGACAAGAGGGTAATTTCAATTTTTGACATTTAATATGTGATTATCTAGAATACTTATATTTAGGATTTTTAAAAATGTATATGCTTCATGATAAAATTCACATTATATTTCAAAATCAACTATGGTGTGAAATATATCTTTCCATAACTAAAATATATTTTAGATTACATTTCATGGCTATTTGATAATCTTTGAATCTAAGGATAGTAAGGAACCTTAGCAAACATTTTGTCCTCATCCTTACTTTGCTCTATCCTGCCAGATTATGGTATTCTTCAAGATTATTGATTCTGACAAATTCATCACCTCTTAAGGGAGTTGCTTGTTTTTATACAGCTATTATTAGTGGGAAGTGAGCTGATTGCTGAGAATATATACAGAATTACTCCTTTGAAGGGGACATTTCCTCTGTCCACCAAAAAGTTTTATTTATCTTTAAAAATTCATTATAAGAACCCTTTAGTTATTTCAGATGTTGTATTTATTACTTCTAGGGTTTCTTTTTAGACTCTTTCAATATTTATCATAATTATTTTAAAGCCTATCTGCTAAGTCCAGTGTCAGAGTGCTTTTCCTCTTTACTATGAATTCTATTTTTGTTTATATGTGCTAATTTTTTTTATTTTGTGGCAAACATTAAACATGACATATGGAGGGGGAGACTAAATTTTGTTGTCCGTTATGATAGCTTCTAACCATATTGCAGCTTAAAACTGAAGTAAAAGTTCACATTAATATAAAATTCTAATTCTGCCCAGACTTGTGGCACATACCCATAATTCTTGAATGTGGAAGAGGGATGTTGGATCCCTAATCCTACATCTCTAATCTAGAGGATCAAGGGTCCAAGGTCACTAGAGAATTTGAAGCAGCCTGAGCTACATGAGACACTATCTCTCTCTCTCTCACACACACACACACAAACAAATAGCTTTGCATTTGTGCATTATTTTCTGTTTGATTTGAGATAAGCTCTTACTCTGTGGCCCGTGCAGGGAGCAAGGGCAATCAGGCCACAGGGGCCACTTTTTCTTAGACAATTTCTTATAGGCTGCCACTGGAAGGGCTGCCCACTCTGGGAGAAGGTCTCCTCCTTCACTTAATCCTTTCTGGAAATGCTCTCCCAGACCTGTCCAAGTGGCAGCATGACTCTTCATTTGTCATACAATCAAATTGACAAAGAAGATTAACTGTTGTGAAGAAATACTAGCCAGCTCCGTATTAAAGATTGTGAAGTGTTCAGTTAAGAATAGGGAAACATGAAATTATAGAGATAGGAAAGGGCAGTTTTTCAGAGGCCTTAGACACAATGACAAGAATCTTGGACTTTTGTGAAAGTCCTTCTTTGAAAGTGATTTTTTTGAAGGGTTTTAATGCACAGTGAAATAGGATGTGTTTTGTGAAAAGGCACTTGAGAAGATATGAACATTGACTTAAATGGGATAATATAATTATTGTTAAAATGTTCTTTGCAGTAATTGATGTTCTGAACCAAGACTAAGGGAACAGAGAATGGATATTCAGAAAGTGAAATTCATAGTCAAGAAGAAATTTAGGAAAAGAGCTGAATTGTTAGAGGAAAATGAGTTTCTGTACCTTTGGGGAGTAAGATTAGAAAATTTGAGCCCAGTAATAAAATTGTTGGCATTGTCAGCACATGAGGAGCACTACAATTGTGGGAATGCATGAAGTCACTGAAGGAGAAATGGCAGAGTAAAAAGATCTGGTGGAGAACAGCACAGTGAAGAATCACAAGGTGAGGGTGACAGACTGCCTGAAAGAACTCATGAGGTGGGGCAGGAAACCAGGCTCAGGAGAGACACAGAAGAGCAAATTAGTCCCCAGTGCTTTTTTGCTCTTGAAATTTATCACTCACTCTTACACAGATCAGTAATAAATAACAGTGGCTTTGAACTCACATGAGTACCGCCATACATAGTACAGGTACTTGCCTGTGAAAAAATGACACGCTACTCAAAAGGACCTAAAAATACTCATCTCAGGAATCCTCACCCAGCATTTTCCTCTAACAATTCAGCTCTTTTCCTAAATCTTTGCCAGTAGCAGATGCCTCGATGTTTTTCCAACACTTCATTATATTCTAGGTGATATTTGTAGAATATCTGACTTGCCCCTGTATAGGATTAACATCATATTATCTATACTCACTGGTTTAACTCTACTGATTTGCACCCTATTCATTCAAGATTATCTTGTTGGAAGCTTTTACATTATACTTCTACAGATAGATATATTGAATTGTCTTTATTATTTTAGAAATTAAGATTTTTCAATAAGCCACAGTATAGAAGCATATCTCAACTGTGACATACAAGTGTTTATAGGAGAAACATAACTGGTTCTTACAGCTTTGCTTTGGAGCTGATTTTTTTTAAAGAATATGAGTAAAGAATATGAGTAAACATTGCATAGGCAAGGAGTTTTGGATCTCTGAAGCAATTTGTCGACATTGGAATATAAATACAATAAAAAGATCTTTGGTAGCACTTGTATGTGTCTTTGTTGAACTGATGAACAAAGACTTAAAGACAGGTGCAAAATTAAATCTTCTTTTGCAACCTAGAGCTCATTGTTTAGTATGCGTTTTGATACATATAAGAAGGAATATAATAAAAATCTTTGGAAAGGATGTAGCTCAGCAGTAGAATCTTGTCTCAAATGCATAAGGCCCTATGCTTGAGTCCCTATACTGCCAGTAAAACAAAAGAGAAAAGCAAAAACATTGTCTACATGGTGATTTTTTTTAAACAGTCTGACATATTGTATTTCATATGCATTATTGCAACTTCAAAGGAACTTTCTAGGAGCTGGAGAGATGGCTTAGCGATGAAGGCATTTGCCTACAAAGCAGAAGGACCTGAGTTCAATTCCCCAGTACCCATGTAAAGCCAGATACACAAAGTGGCACATTCATTTGGAGTTCATTTGCAGGGGCTGGAGGCCCTGGCGCACCTAATATCTCTCTCTCTCTCTCTCTCTCTCTCTCTCATAAATAATTAGTTTATTAAAAAACCTTTCTAGCCAGGTATATGCCTTTAATCCCAGCACTCGGGAGGCAGAGGTAAGAGGATTGTCTTGAGTTCAAGGCCACAGTGAGACTACATAATGAATTCTAGGTCAGTCTGGCCTAGAGCAAGATCCTGCCTTGAAAAACCTAAAATAAAGAACTTGTTGATTTGGAGATTACTAATCCCCTCCTACTAGAATTAAGATGTGGGTTAATTCACCCAAGTTCATATATTTGTTACTAAATGTCTGACTGAAAAATGGAATCCACCATTGGCAGATAAATGAAGGCTATGTTGTTTCTGTTGACATCAGTTCAAAACTTTCATTTGAATTCTAAATTGGAACATAATCTCAGGTGTTTTTTTTATATATTTCTTTATTACCCAGAATTAGATACACTGAATGAGCAAATAATGTGTTGATGTCCCCAATTCCCCGATTTTCCTCTTTCCTGTCCCCAGTCAGCTGGGTATCCTCCTATATGGGCAATCTGGATCAGTCCATGGGGCAGGGGGTTATGGATAGCCTAGGAGTCAACCTGGTTCCACCCCCCTTTGCATGTTGTTACTGAGGGGAGCCATGTCTCTGGATATTCTCCTCTACAATGGCTCTTACAATCTTTCCACCCCCTCTTCCACTCAGTTCCTGAGTTATGGTGGGTGAGTATTAAGGCTGCTTTATTGTTGAGGTCTTAGGTTCCTTTGTACTTCTGCTTGAGGTTGTGTTTAAAATCGTCAGTGTCTGTCTCGCTGGCTCATCCTGGGTTGACTGATTGGCTGTGGTTATAGGTCTCTTGCTTACCCCACCACTTTCTTCCGGGTTCCATGTGGAGCCTCCACAGTAGGTCTGGGGTGGCTTATCTTTTGTCAGGATGTCAGCTATCAGCCTGCGGCTCCTTGGTAGGGTTGGAAGAGCCACCGCTCGCTCTCAGGTGTTTTTTTATTTTTATTTTTGGTGTTTGTTTTATTGTGGTGCTCTGGATTGAACTCAGTCTCATGAATGGTAGGCAGGCACCCATAACTCATAATGTCAGGTTGTAGATAAGTTACAAGAATATAGAAGGTGGTCTTTATTATTGACTACGTTTGCTTTATTCCTGTGGAGTATATGCTTGAAAGAGACAGCTTAGTATATACTAGAGACTTCATTGTGTTTTCTCTGCAGTCAAGCAGTTCCTTTAAATAACCAAAGTGTGTTTTTTATCACTTGGAAGTTAACATTGCTACATTATTTAACCACATCTCTAAATCTTATTTAGATTTCACTAGTTGTCTCAATAATGTCCTCTATGATAAAAGAAAACCCCAGGCATGTTCCATTCAGTCATCATGTCTATTTTTAGCCTTCTGCCATCTGGATCAGTTCCTTAATCTTTTTGTATCTCTTTTTCTTTTTAATATAACTCTTTTTTTATTAATTACTATTTTTTTTATTTTTCAAGGTAGGGTCTCACTCTAGCCCAGGCTGACCTGAAATTCACTATGTAGTCTCAGGGTGGCCTTGAACTCATGGTGATCCTCCTACCTCTGCCTCCCAAGTGCTGGGATTAAAGGCGTGCGCCACCACGCCCGGCAGTATATTAATTACTTTTTAAAAATAATTCATACAGATACTTAAAATACTTAGAGCTTCTTTAAGGAGTGTGTTAGTTACTTTTCTTATTGCTGTGACAAAATACCTGACAATTAAGGAAAGCAAGGTATTTTGGCTCACAGTTTGCACATACAGTCCATTATGGCAGGGAAGGCATGGAGTAGTAGTATGAAGTAGCGGTCCCATGCATCCTCATTCAGGAAGTAGAAATGAATGGTAACACTTAGTTCACTTTCTGCTTCTCATTCAGTAGGGGATGCCAGTACATGGGCTGGTGCTGCCCATAGTTTACATGGATGTCTGAACTTCAGATAGCCCAATCTAGAAACTCCCTCATAGTCATGTACAGTTGACAATCAGTATTAACCATCATAGTTACATAGCAAGTTCAAGGCCAGCCTGGACTACATGAGACCTTGTTTAAAAACAAAAAAGTCTTCATCTCAGGAGTTTGCAATAATAATGATTTTGTTGTTGATGATGATGTTACAGTTGGTAGTATCGCTGCTTCTTTGCCTTCTGGACTGGATCATGGCATTGCCTCTAAAGACATTACTCCAGTCAGTCCATGCTTCAGGAACAGAAAATGAGAAGACAGAAAAATCTGTTCTCAATTGCATTTATAAGGTAAATGTTCTTGCTTGTTTTATTACTTATTTGGTAACCAGAGGTTTTTCAAACTTCTAAAATAGCATTTCTGAGTAATATTTTCATTATTTTAGAGCTAGCTTCTAAAAATGTAGACTTTGTAGTACTAGTAATTTAAAAGTACTCCCTACAAGACACCACTGTTTCATTACAAAATTTTGAAATGACAGTTTGTTGAGGGAGAATCATTAATTTTTATTCATCCTTTCTTTTTTTGCATGTGTATTGTGTGATGTATATGCATGTAGATATGTTTATTCTTGTATGCATGCAAATGTGTATGTATATACATGAAGGCCAGAGGTCAACACTGATGTCTTCCCACTTTATTCTTTGAGACAGGACTTCTTGCTAAACCTAGAGCTCACTGATTCAGCTAGACTAGCTAGCTACTGAGCCCCAGGGATCCCCTGTCTCCATTTTCCCAGCACTGGCATGCATCACCAAATCATCCAAAATTCAGTCCTTGTGTAGCTGAATTCTATCCACTGAGCCATCTTCCAAGGCTCATTCTTTTTTTTTTTTTTAAGAGATACTTACTTTTACCTGAAGAGCTACATTTAAAGTACTTAATTTTTTCCAAGCTCTTTTGTTATCAATAACTTTGTTTTCCTTAGACCTTTGTTTAAGTTAGATCTTTAAAGCTTGGTGTTTTCTTTTCCCTCAGGTATTACATGGGTGTGTATATGGAGCTCAGTGTTTTAGCAATCCAAAGTATTTTCCAATAAGCCTGTCTGATTTGGCATCTGTAGATTATGATCCTTTTATGCATTTGGAAAACCTGAAAGAGCCCGAACCTCTCCATTCTCCAGACTCAGAACGGTCTTCTAAGCTCCAGCCAGTAACAGAAGGTAACATGAGTTTATGTCAAGACAGTAAGACAGTATTATTGCTTGGATTCTTACAAAGTGTAATTTGAGACTGGGTGGGAATCATGGAAGAGAATAGTTTTCTCTATGTAGTTGGTTACCTAAACCATGTATATTTTAGCACAAGTTAATTTTCAGTGTAAGAAATAACTTCATACATACATACATACATACACACATACATACATACATATGCACATATATATATGAATATGTGTGATAATATTTCCTTTATACTTCTGTCTGTTAAAATATTTTGATTTTAGACTCCATATGACTTATATAGAATAAGAGAACTTTAGCTGGGCGTGGTGGTGCTCACTTTTAATCCCAGCATTTGGGAATCAGAGGCAGGAGGATCACCATGAGTTCAAGGCCATCCTGAGCTACACCCCAAGCCTGAAAGTACTCTCTTTAAAGAATCTTAATTATTTAAATTTTACTTTAAGTAAATATATGTGATTTTTTTTAAGTAGGTCAGCTAAAGGTTAATTTAGGTTTAAGGAGAAGAGAGTTAAATTTATTTAGAAACTAAGAAGAAAATAAGTGGGCAGGGAATTTTCAGTAGAGGGAAGTACCTGAGGGGATGTGCTGGAAAGTATTAGTGCTAGGATTAGCCTTTAATTTGGGAGTAAAAAGGAGAAGAAGACATAAGTCAAGGAGATCAGGGGATCAGCAGGAGTTACTGAGAGCCCATGGAAAATGGTAGGTGTCATAAAGTGTTGATTGTGTAAGACCCAACTGTCCCACTCCTGGGCTTATTTCCAAAGGACTCTATGCCCTATGACAGAAACATTTGCACATCCATGTTCTCTATTCACAATAACTAGGAGATAGAATCAACATCCACTGGATACTAGACACAATGGAATTTTATTCAGCTATAAAGAAAAAATGAAGTTATAAATTTTGTAAGAAAATGGATGGGACAGAAAAATATTATGCTAAGTGAAGTATCCCTGGCCCCACAAGACCAAAATCCCATGTTCTTTCTCATATGTAGATCCTGACATTTGCTATTTGTATGTATAAATGTGAATAAGGAGGTGTGAGAATGAGTGTAACCTCATATATATGAGAGAGTATTTAAAATATTTAAAATATTTAAAAATTTTGTTTAAAAACATCATAAATGAAAACTAATTCTTTGTATCCTGAAACAAATAAAAATATATGGATTTCTGAATATCATATTTGGTAAAGTTTGAACTGCTGCCAGAAGTGACTAATAAATGGGTGGAAATAGAGTGATCTAGAGAGGCAGAATATGGATGTGGTTAGTGCTAAGAAAGTGAAGCAGTGGTTCTGTTTAGGCCACCCTGGAATCCTGACACTCGAGCTCCATCCATAGAGAGGTTAAAGCTCTACATATGAGGACTACAGCCTCAGCTGAGAACCATTGAGAGATTCAATATATTAAAATGGTGTTTCTTAAAATGATTCTTCAAATAAATGTTACGAGGAACCCCATTTTATAAACCTTTTAAAAAAGAACTGCAGCAGAGTAGAGCCGTGAGATCCCACCATCTTCCATCCAGTTTCCAGGGGCTTTCTCCAAGGACTTTGCAAAACAAAACTGGGAAATTCTTAGACTAGGCTGTTGTGATTAAAGAGGAGGTAATGAAAGAAATTGATTCTTCAAAGGTAGAATGAGTAGTTATAAGTCATAACAGTATCTAGAAAGTGACCATGGTAACAGATTGATGGCAGCAAAACTGAATATATGAAATTAAAATCAAGGAAATTTGGCTGGGACTTTGGGTTAAATATAATTGAATATAAGTTTGTCTAGAACACAAGTTTACAAGTGAAATAGAAATAGAAATATGATTTTAATTATTGATGAGATCTAAAAGACATATACTTGGGTTATAAAGTAGCAAAAGTACTTTTAGATAATAATTGATAGAAATAATATAAAATTATCTCCTTAGCTTTTACATGGTAGTGTTTATTTTAACAATGTTATCCAAAAAAATTAATTGCTCTTTGCATTTTTAAAGGTAAGCAATAATAATGTTTTATTTAAAACAGTACATTTTTAAACAGTATCATAAGTTGAGTTTACTTATATAAAGGTTTTCATATATTTCACATAAAACGTACAGTACAATAAGTAGAATAAAAGATGTAAATAGATGAGCTTAATGCTGATACCACATGTTCTGTGTACTATTCTTCTCTGAATACGGTAAAGCATTGTCCTTGGACTTCTCAAAGATAAATGCAGTATCTTTTAGGAATAGCCATGAGCTAACAGCAGGTGACACTCAGGTCTGTAGGAACTACATGCTGGATGTTTGTGTTGTGTTGTGTTGTGTTGGGGTGGGGTGGGGTAGGGTGGGGTCAGATCATTGTGCCCTTGTCTAAGACATGCTGCTCCGTCTTCAAGTCAGTGAAGTCTAAACGTAGAGCTTGAAAAGCTCAGTAGTGAGTTGAAAAGTCTGATTTGAAAACTATTGGCAGGAGTAGCTGCAATTATTAAATTGACTGCAGAAAAGACAAGGTAGTGACGTTGGCTTTTTGTCAAATGGCAGTAGATTTATTAGTTACAGGTCACCATGTAGAGTCAGAGTGAAAGGAGGCTCAAAGGTTCATTCTTGTCCTAATTATAGTCTCACGTATACATATTAGGCAAAGCTGATATTTAAAGCATTTGCTAAAATTAACTTCCTCTGCATGTTCTTTTACAGTGCAGTGAATTGCAGCAGCTTTTTGTGCCTTGCTGCTTTTGTATGCCATAATAATCTGTAATTATGGGTTTGCTGCAAATGCTGGGAATTTGTTTAATCTAACAATCTGAAAAGACAACCCTGAATAGACTTATTTAAATGAATTCTGGCTACACAATGCCTTAGAAGCATCGATATCTTCATTTTGCATTTTCAAACAAGACTAGTTATTTTAGAAGTTCATTTTCAATTTCTAAGTTAGAGAATTTTATGTCTTCTGTACATGTTACTTGATAAGTATAATATGATATATAGAATATATATGGATATATCATATATTCTATAGTCTGCTGCTCAAAATAAATCTTAATTAATATTGTCCAGTTAACAAGTTAAAAGATTTCTGTCTTTGCATACATAAGCATATATCCTGAATTTAGAGGAATGACTTAGGGGGAAAATGATTTTGCCCATATCTAAAATACAGAATTATCCTTTAAGTGTTTTCAGGGTTAAAATGATGACAGATTCGTGAATAAGCTCTTCTCCTGGGGTAGAAGGTTGTTTTTGTTTCTTTGAGACAGGGTCACTAGGTAACCCAGGCTAGGTGTGAGCTCCTTAACCTTCCCAAGTGCTAGGGTTTCATGAGGATGCCATCAAGCACAGCTCCTCGATTCATGTCAAGTGCATTCTCACTGTTTCCTCCTTGGACAGAAGAAATAGGGGATGGAATAGTACTTGGGCTTGGAGGTTTATGTTTAGGGAAAGAGCTACCTCATTCTTGGGATTTATTTATAAGCAAATTTAAAAAGAAACTCCTAAACCTGTGTTCCTCATAATACTGTCAAAATTGAATGATTTACATTGTCTCTATTATTTCTGGTTTTGTATGTGAGCTTTTAATTCAACTTCACAAATAAGTCTGTGCTATTCTTATAGAAAAGTTTCTTTTTAGAGTTTTATGTCATTTGACCATATTCACAGAACCAAAGCCAGGGATTTTTTTTTAATCACGTTTGTGATCATTTCTATTAAATTATATCCTTTCCTTTCTTCATAATGTCAACTTTTCTATTATAAAGATTAGCTGATTAGAATGAGTCACATATTGGGCTGGAGAGATGGCTCAGCATTTAGGGCACTTGCCTCCAGTGCCTAGGGTCCTGGGTTCAATTCCCCAGTACCCACGTGGGCCAGACCCACAAGGTGGTGGCCCTGGTGCGCGCTCTCTCTCTCTCTCTCTCTCTCTCTCTCTCTCTCTCTCTCTCTCTCTCTCTGCTTGAAAATGAATAAATAAATTTAAAAAAAAAAAAAAGAATGAGTCACATATTTAAGTATATCACTCAATAGTTGAAAGTAACAATAAACAATATATTTTACCTACATCAAAGATTTTTAATTGTCAGCTTTAATTTTCATTACCATTTAAAACATGATTTAGTCATATTTTATTGAGCTTTTTCAGTTGATAATAGCTACTTGTTTAGTAATTTACACTATAAATTCTTTTTTGAAGTTCTGTGAACAGAAAAATTTCAATTTTCAATTCATTGTTTCCATATGTCATAAAGAAGAAGTTTAAGAGAAGGGTACAATATAGAAGTTAGACACTGATATGGAAAGCAAAAGACCCGCAAATAAGCCATTTAGCTTTGTGAACCAGTCGTTGTCATGTGTAAAATGAAGAACACTAGGTGGATTATTCCCTTTTAGAGTGAATATCCATTATATTCTCTTATAATTAGAGAATGGAAAGCACTGTAGATTAAAGCCGTTTGTGACACAGTCTTGAAAACAGAGGAGTAAATTAAGATTAGTCATCTAATGTTAAATAGAAAACTGCCAGAACTAGCTTAAAAGTAGTTTAGAAACTCACTGCACTAAGAAACTATAAATCTTCATTTTTATATAGATGTAGACATAGGGTGACCTATTATAGAAGACTAAATTTTTTATAGTAACATTTCAAAATCAAGGAAAGCTGAAGTAAACTCTTCCTTTTTTTGAGTTAGAAAAGATATTATTGGTATTTGTTACAGTTACTTTCTCATTGCTAGGACAAAATACCTGACCAGAAGCAGCTTATGGGAGGAAAGGTTTTATTTCAGGATCACAGTGTTGATTGGGAAGTTTCTTCACAGCAGAAGAAGCATGGCAAAAAAAAAAAAAAGCAACCGCCTCATAACTTCATCAGCAGCAGGGAAAGAGCAGAAAGAGTGAGCTTGCTAGGAACACCCAGTAATAAACCTAAGATTCCCTCCCAGTGACACAACTCCTCTAGCAAGGCTCCACCAACTGAGGATTGAGTATGAGGCTTAATCACCAAGACATGAGGCCATGGGGGACATCAATCTATCACAGTATTGACTTCATAACAATTGATTGGTTGCTTACCTTCTACCTATACCCAATACTATATTGATGAATCTTTAGGACTAAAACCATAAAACTTTTAACACTGTTCTCTTACCTGTTTTTTTTTTTGTTGTTGTTGTTTTTTTTTTTTTTTTTTTTGAGGTAGAGTCTCACTCTAGCCCAGGCTGACCTGGAATTCACTATGTAGTCTCAGGGTGGCCTCAAACTCATGGCAATCCTCCTACCTCTGCCTCCTGAGTGCTGGGCTTAAAGGCATGTGCCACCATGCCTAACTTTCTTGCCTCTTCAAATGTGATCGATGTTTGAAGGCTTTGGTTTAAATTACAACTCCATTAGCAATAATTTCAAACAGCCTCCTTATAAAATAAATAAAACTTCATCAAAAAGTTTTCTTTGCCAGCATTACTATAAGAAGGAACCCAAGAATACATTCAATTCAGATATTAGATTATGGTTTTAACAATGTAATGAAGCTTTTCTCTTTTCTTTCAAGTCCTTATTTCTTATCCAATATTTCATTGTTCTTAAGACTGATGGGATGTAGCAATATTTCCACTCATTCGTGTTCTTTATTTCCAGTGAAAACCCAAATGCAGCAAGGATTAATCTCTATCGCAGCTCGAACTGTTATCACCCATCTGGTAAACCACTTGGGCCATTATCCAATGAGTGGTGGTCCTGCCATGCTAACGAGTCAGGTGTGTGAGAATCATGACAATCATTACAGCGAAAGTACAGAACTTTCTCCTGAACTCTTTGAAAGTCCAAACATCCAATTCTTTGTGTTAAACAATTCAACCTTAGTGTCTTGTATCCAGATCCGATCAGAAGAGTGTGTGCCTGGTGGAGGCTTGTCTGCTGGCCTTTCATCGGCCAATTCTAATGTCAGAATCATAGTACGTGATCTCTCTGGAAAATACTCATGGGATTCTGCCATACTCTACGGACCACCCTTTGTAAGTGGCTTGTCCGAACCTACATCTTTCATTCTTTCATTGCACCAAGAGAAGCCAGAAGAGCCTCCTGCATCTAATGAAAGCATAGAAGATACAGCAGCACATGATGGACTTTCCCTCCAGTTTAAACGACTTCGAGCAACTGTGCCCACATGGGATACCATAAGAGATGAAGAAGATGTGCTTGATGAGCTCTTGCAGTATCTGGGTGTGACCAGTCCTGAGTGCTTACAGAGAACTGGAATCTCGTTGAATGTCCCTGCTCCGCAACCTCTGTGCATTTCTGAAAAACAGGAAAATGATGTCATTAATGCTATCCTCAAGCAATATACAGAAGAAAAGGAATTTGTTGAGAAGCACTTTAATGATTTAAACATGAAAGCTGTGGAACAAGATGAGCCGACATCTCAGAAACCTCAATCAGCATTTTACTATTGCAGATTGCTTCTTAGTATATTGGGAATGAATTCCTGGGACAAACGGTAAGAGCAAAGAGAAATTTTACCTTCTTTTAAAAAAAGTTAGTATTACTTGTGATCAAGAATTTTAGTCCTTACTAAATTCTATGCACTATTAGTTCTTTGGTAATTAACTATTTTTTGTTGTTGTTATTGACACCATTGAGTTGGATTAAAATTCAGGGATTAGAGCTGAGGAGACAGCTTTTTGTAAAGTGCTTACCTGAAACCATGAGGATCTGAGTTGAATCCTTAGAACGCACGTAAAAATGCCAGGCATGGTGGTATGTGCCTGTATGCCAGCACTGAGTAGATGGAGACAAGAGGATCCCCAAACTTTCTAGCTAGGCAGTTTAGCCTAATCAGTCGGCTCCAAGCCAATGAGAGATCCTCTGACCTCCACACACATGACACATGTATCCCCCACACACATACATACACACACACACACACACACTCACACACACACACACACACACACACACACACACACACATTACAAAATAATTCAGGGGCTGGAAAGATGGCTCAGTAGTTAAGGAGCTTGCTTGTAAAATCTGACTGCCCCAGTTAGATTCCCCAGTACCCATGTAAAGCCAGATACACAAAATGGCACGTGTCTGGAGTTTTCAGCTGCAAGAGGCTCTGGTACACCCATTCTCCCGTCTCTCTGTCCTTGCAAATTTTAAAAAATGTTTTAAAATTCAGGAAAATAATAAAATAATCCAGTTAATTATCAATACTTTTAGCAACTACTAAAGCTATATCTAAATTAGAAATTTTAGCTTGTATGACTGAAAAAATACAGTTCTTTTTCTGCTTTCATTTAAGCCTTTCAGATTTTACATCAGTCACAATGAACATTTTAAGTTTGAATTCAGGAATTTAACTCAAGATTCAGATCAAATCAAAAAAGAATATGGATTTTTTTTTTACCTTTTAGTTTGTTTTCTTATTCATGGTATAAAACTTTATTAAAAATTTACAATAACCTAGGTGTGGTGGTTCACACCTTTAATCCCAATAATTGGAAGGCAGCGGTAGGAGGATCGCCATGAGTTCAAGGCCAGCCTGAGACAACATAGTAAATAAGACCCTTCCTTGAAAATAAACAAAGAATCAAAATTAAAATAGGAGGCAGGAGAAGTGGCTTAGAAGGTAAGCGTACTTCCTCTGCAAGCATGTGGGCCTTGGGGGACCTGAGACCCACACCCACATAAATATCTGACCATGGCCACATAGGTCTGTAAACCCAATCCAATGGGAGCAGTGACCAGAGAATCTAGGGCTCATACAAAACAGTGAGCTATAGATTCAGCAAGAGACTCCATCTCAAGGAAAAAAAAACATGTGGATGGACAACAAAGGGGAACACTCAACTTTCTCCTCTCATACATCTGCATACACATACACCAAATGAGGGGAATCTTAGGGTACCAGGCATAGTGGTGCATTCCAATAATCTCAGAATTTGAGAGGGGGGAGGCAAGAGGACTAGAAGTTCAAGGCCAGCCTGGGCTACAATAGACCCTGTTTCAATGAAGAAAAAGAACTTAAGATAGGGCTAGGAGTATAGTTAGAAATAGTATGAATATTTCAGCATGTTCAAGGCCTTAGATTTAACCATAAGCATAAAACCTCAACACATTTTTTCAAGTAAGTTAGAAAATAGTTAAATGAATACTGAACTTAAGTCAGAAGAACTAGGTTAGAAATATTTAATCTTTGAGCATTGGGCTATAGTCTCTAAATTGAAAATAACTCCCACCTCATGTAAAGAGAAATAATGAACAAAAACACTTAAAATGTTATGTTATAATAAGGATTATAATGTACATTTATGTTTTGTGGGGGGTTGTTGTTGCTTGTTTTGGTTTCTGCTTTTGTGGTATGTTTTTTATAGATATCTTTAATATTCTATGAGCAAATCTTATGATGATACCCCCATTTCCCTCCTCCCTTTTCCCAACCCGTTGGGGGCTCTCCTCTTTGGGTATACTGGATCAGTCCATGGAGTAGAGGGTTATGAATTGTACAGGAGGTAGCCTGTTTTTCCCCCCTCCCCTTTGTGTGTTATTGCTGAGGGGGGCAATGTCTCTGAATATTCTCTCCCACCATGGCTCTTACATTCTTTCCACCCCCTCTTCTGCTCAGTTCCCTGAGTCTTGGTGAGTGAGTTTTAAGTCTGTTTTTTTTATTAAGATCTTAAGTGTCTCTGGCCTGCTGCTTTAGGTTGTATTGGATTTCATTGGTGTCTTTCTCGTTAACCTATCCTGGGTTATCTGACTTACTGCAGTGATAGGTCTCTTGTTTATCCTGGCACTTTCTCATTGGTTTTATTTGGGGCCTACTCGGTAGGCCAGGGGTGGTTCATCTCTTGCCTGGATGTCAGCCATCATCCCATGGCTTGTTGGTGGACTTAGGTTGTCCCTGGTTCTCTCACTGCCTTCTGAAAAATATAAGCAGAATATCCATCAGAGAGTGAGATCATTATATTAAATGAGACAAACATTGCTAATTTGGCAAGATTCTATTGGGTGTAGCCTCTCTGTAGCTCTCTGGTACTGGGAATTTCCCCTTGGAGCCCCGGTTCTTGGTCCCCATAGAATTTTACCCTGGATCCCAATTCTAGTTAACGTTCTTTGTCACTGAGTGGATCTCTTAGCCAATTTGAAAGCCATTGATTACCCCCGTAGGTTTGGGGGCCACTATTGCACAGGTAATCACTTCTTGGCTTGCTGATCTTTACCATAAAGCAGTGTGTTCAGCATTCTTATGACATCAGTCTGAATTTTATATCAGTGGTCTCTGTTTTCTCCAAATATCATTAACCAGTTTCCCCTGGCACTACATAAGCTGTACCTGCAGTGCTACGTAACATGCTACCATCTGGGGGCTGGTTACCATTCTGGATCTTGCAGGGTCTCTCCATGTTGTGCAATAACTTTCTGTGGTTTCTTTTTTTCTTTCTTTTTTTTTTTTTTTTGTCCATAATGAGTTACATTGTTTAGTGGGCCAACATTGAGTTATTATCCCCAATTCCTCATTGCCTCCCCTCCCCATCCCCAGTCAGCTGTATATCCTCCTCCATGGGCCATCTGGATCAGTCTTTGTGGTAGGGGACCGTGGATAGCCTAGTATTCAGCTGGGTTCTCCTGACCCAAGTGTGTTGTTACTGAGGGGTACCATGCCTCTGATAATCTCCCCCACCATGGCTCTCACAATCTTTCCACCCCCTCTTCTGCTCAGTTCCCTGAGTCGTGGTGGGTGAGTATTAAGGATGCTTTAATGTTGTGAGCTTAGGGGTTTTTGTGTCAAGAATCGTTGGTTTCTGTCTCACTGGCTTATCCTTTGTTGATTAAATGGCTGTGGCTGTAGATCTTTCTGTGGTTTCTTAAGCAATAGAGTCTTACCTTTGGCCTGGGGCAGGTATTCAAGAACTTTGACAGAGCCTGTCTTGTTTTAGGGACCTCATGGGTTTCTTTGATCAACAGCTCACTATATAAAGGAACCAGTGACTTGGGACAGGGAGTTGTAGGTCTGATCAAGTTTTCATGGGCTTCTTGCCATTCTGTTGATGGCCCCTCTTAGCAGGTGATGCCCACAACTTCCTCAAGAGCTTACTGTGTGAAAGTAAGGATTTTATGGTCTTGATTCATTATTGGTTTAGCTTTTTGTATAAATCCCCCCTTGCTCCCATTCCTTTTTGAGACAAGGTCCCATGTAGACCAGACTTGAACTGTTACATAGCTAAAGATGACTTTGAACCTCTTTATCTTTCTGCCTCCACCTCCCAAGTACTCAGGCAACAGGTGTGTGCCTTCATGTCCATGACCAGTTATATTTTTTTTCATTTTTTATTGGTATATAATTATATATATATATAAACATAAGATGCCCAATATCATAAGTTATTAGAGAAAACCCCTTAAAACCAGGATGACATACCCCTTTATACATTAGATATTCTCCCCCCCCCCAACCAAGGCTCTTACAGTCCTCTTCTGCAAATTCCCCTGAGTCATGGTGGGTGAGTTTAAAATTGGAATAATTGTTAGGTTCTTAAGAGTCTTTGGATTTGAGTTTTGGACTGTTTTGGGCACCCTTGATATCTATCTCCGTTATCCTTCCTTAGGATATCTGACTTGCTGTGGGAATAGCTCTTTTGCTCATCACACCACTTCCTTAGAGATTGTGTTAGGGCTCTAAAATGGTGAGTTTGAGGTGGTTTGTCTCCTGCTTGAGTATTTCCCATCAACTCAGGTCCAATTGGTGGAGCTCAGTTGTCCACGGTTCATGTTAATTTCTGAAAAATACAAACAGAATCTCCTGCAAAGAGTGAGATCATTATTGGTTAGTTGAGACTATTATTGCTAGTTTGGTGAGATTTTAAAGGGTGTAGACTTTCTGAAGACCTATGGTTAGTGGGGACTTCCCCTTGGAGATCGAGTTCTTGTTCCCCATTCAAGGTTGGCTTGGATCCCCATACCAGTTCAGGGTTCCCTGCCACTGAGCAGATCTCATAGCCAAATAACCAGCTGTTGATTACCCACCTAGGTTGAGCACCACTATTACACAGATGGGCACTTCTTGCCTTGCTTGTTTGTGCCATATAGCAGTGTGTTCTGCATTCTCAAGCCATTGGTCGGTGCACCTTGAGGATGTCCCCTGCTTTCTCGGAATATCGTTGATCTGGTTCCCCTGGCAACTTGTGCAACACCTTCCAGCATTACACAAGCTAGCTTGAAGGAGCTGGTTTCATTTCTGGATTCAACAGCGTCTCTCAGTGTTGTATGACAGCAGTCTGTGGAATCTTCAGCAATAGGGCCTATCTTTTGCCTGAGGTGGGTATTCAGGAGCTGTAACAAAAGCTTGTCTTATTTTAGGGACCATGTAGGTCACTTTGATCAACAGCTCATTGTGGGCAGTAACTACTTACTGGGATGGGGAGCCAAAGATAAGCGTCATTTTTCCTAGAGTTAGGCTTCCACCCACCCTCTTCGTTGCTATAGATACCATACCATGCCCCTGGCTACCTCCTGAATTTGTCATACAGAAAGGATTCTGTGGAGTCAATTTATTGTGAGTTTAGATTAGTATATATTTCTAAACTCTGTCACTTCACCTCCCCCCCAGTCCCCATTTCTTTCAGCCCCCTTTTCTGTCTCCTGAATCGCATGTCAGGTTTGCTTACTGGTCAAGCTTAACCTGATTAGAGACCACAGATGAGGGAGAATATATGACATTTGTCTCTCTGTTCTTGTGTGAGATTGCTAAGTATGATGTGTTCCAAGTCCATTCATTTTTCTTTGAATTTTGTTATATCATTTTTCCTCATTGCTGAGTAGAAATCCATGATGTGTGCCACATTTTTTATATCCATTCTTCCAGAGATGGGCATTTAGGTTGATTCCAATTCCTAGCTATTATGAAATGAGCTGCTATAAACATATCCATCCTGTTCAGAAGCCTCCACACTGCTTTCCATAGTGGTTTTACCAGTTTGCAATCCCACCAGTAGTGGATGAGGGTTCCTTTTTCCCCACAATCTCACCATTGTTGGTAGATTTTTAAAATAATTGCCATTCTGACTGGAGTGAGGTGGAATCTCATTATTGTTTTGATTTGCATTTCCCTGATTAATGATGTTTAACATTTTATTAAGTGAGAGTTGGCCATTTGTATTTTCTCCTTTGAGAATTCACTGTTGAGATCAGAGCCCCAGTTTTTGAGAGGCAGTTTGATATTTTATTAATTTATTGAGTTCTTTGTAAGTTCTAGATATTAGACCTCTCTCTATGTTGTAGGTGACCAAGATTAACTCCCAACCTGATGGCAGTCTATTGGTTTTGAGTATGGTATGTTTGAAAATTTTTAATTTCTTGAATGACCCATTCATTGTTTACTAGCATATTGTTCAGTCTCCAATGGTTGGTGTATTTTATGTTTTTTCTCCCATTGTTTATTTCCAGCTCAGTGCATTTTGATCCAATATGATACAGGGTGCTACATCAGTTTTCTTGAATTTATTGAGACATGATTAATGTCCTAATATGTGGTCTATTTTAAAGAAGGTTCTGTGAGCTGCTGAGAAGAATGTATATCCTGTAGAGTTAGGATGGAAAGTTCTGTATACGTATGTTAGGTCTAGTTGGTCTATGGTGTTTAGTTCTATTATTTCTTTGTTGGTCTTCTATTTGGTTGATCTGTCTATAGTTGATAGTGGTATATTAAAGTCTCCAACTATGATGGAATTGGAGTTTATTTTTGTTTTGTTTTCCATTAATACTTGCTTTATGAAATGTTGTACACCTGTATTTAGTGCATACATGTTTATGATAGTAATATCCTCTTGTTGGATCATTCCCTTGATGAGTAAGAAGTATCTTGCTGTGGGGTGGTCTATATATAGTCTCCTAAGAAAAAGTTAAAGACAGAAAGCTATATTTTACAATAGAAAGCATTGATTTGATGAACATATTTAGCACCTTAAAAATACATATAATATGGCTGGTTGGGAATGTAGTGCAGTGGTAGAGTGCTTACCTTTCATGCATAAGGCTCTGACTTTAATCTCCTATCCTGCAAAAGGAAAAGAAAAAATTTTAATGTAACATAAACAAGGAAGAATATAAATTCCTACATCTACTTCTATCTATTTTTCTGATATAAATGTTTAGGATATATATATGATATCTGCAAAGAAAGCTAATAGATGATCCACTAGCTTTTGAGGAGGGCCTGGTGGAAATAATGCCATTTGTTCTTTTTTTAGGCTCTGTTCTCCTTTATGTTAGAAGTGTGAAAGTATAAAAAGTTGCACAAGTAAAGTGGAAAGTATGTCTGGGGTGATCATGTCATTGACTTAAAAGTGTTTATAAATCTCTTTCTGTTTAGGAGGAACTTTCATCTCCTGAAGAAAAATGAGAAGCTACTTAGAGAACTTAGGAACCTGGATTCAAGACAGTGGTGAGTTGTTGGAAAACGCTTCCCATGTGCAACTGGAAGCTCTCAGCTATTTATTTATCTGTTTCAAATACTACTGTGAATAGTGTTGCAAACTGTCATTAATGCTGTATTGCTGAGTTACAGCCTTTATGTAGAAACTATGTCACTGTACCTGAAAAGCAGTTGATTAATTTTGAAGAAAAAATTGCTACTGCTTTATGATGTTTTATATTTTTCAGTTGTTTCTGTGTGTTCCACAATTATCTTTTGAATCACAGAAAACTAGTTGAACCTGAATGTCCTTGTGTCTTGTACTTAGACATTCGTTCATCATAACTCATTCATTAAATCTAGTGATTGTGATGGATTGGGAAGCTGGTTTGAAACAAGCCACCTACTGTATTCCTATTGTACAGGAATATAAGTGAATGAGATGCCAAGGCCTTTGCTGCATCAAACAACTCTACATCTTCTTTTCTGGATAAGTCTGTGGTGACCATCTTATTTATATCTTTTCTTCCTGTCTACCATCTTACAAAAAGTACTCTCTTCATCATCTATTTGTATTTTTCCTACTGTAAACATGCTTGTTATCTATCTTTAAAGAAGCAAACCAAAACAAAATTCCCTCACTCTCTACTTTTTCAAGCTGTAGTACTTATTGTTCTCATTCCCTTTGCTACCATATTTATGGGAAATACTTCCCTTACTCACTTCCTGTCCTTCCTGATTGGTTGTTTGGGAAAGGTTTTTAGCTTTGTTCAGAATGATCCTTTTTTTTTTTTGAAGTCAGGTCTCACTCTAGCCTATGCTGACCTGGAATTCACTGTGTAGTTTTAGGCTGGCCTAAAACTCAAGTGATCTTCCTACCTCTGCCTCCCAAGTGCTGGGATTAAATGTATGCACCACCATGCCCAGCTAAAATCATTTTTACTTTTTTTAGTTTGTTTGTTGGTGGTTGTTTGTTGGGGGAGGGCTGATGGTTTTTTGTTTTGTTGTTTTTTTCGAGGTAGGATGGCCCAGAGACCTGGAATTTACTATGTATTCTCAGGGTGCCCTTGAACTCAGGACACTGCTCCTGCATCTGCCTCCTGAGTCCTGGGATTAAAGGTGTGAGCCACCACACCCAGCTAATTTTTACTTTTTTATTACAGAAGGTATAAGACAAAAATAATTCATATCGGGAATAGAGGTGTAGCACAGGGATAGAGCACTTGCCTAGCGTATTTGTAGTCCTAAAGTCAGTCCTTAGCATTACAGAGAGGAAGAGAAATAGTGTACACCTGTGATCAGCACTTGGGAAACTTGGCCAGTAGGAACATAAGTTTGAAACTAGCCTGGGCTACATACCCTGCCTCAGTAAAACTCCATATATTATAGCACTATTATTGATATTTATCTTCAGTCTTTCTATTTTAAAAGATATATTTAATAAAAAAAACTGGAACTATAGCATTATATACTGTTATCTTTTTTTTTCTGCTATACTGTGAGCAGTCACTTAGATATCTGTCACAAATAATCTTTTGGAGACACGCATGATGGCTCAACCTTATAACCCCAGGATCTAGAAGCTAAGGTGGGAGGATTGCCATGAGAGTGAGGCCAGCCTGGGCTACAGAGTGAGTTCCAGGTCAGCTTGGGCTAGAGTAAAACCTTTCCTCAAAAAAAGAAATGGAAGAGGGTAGAGATAGCTTAGTTGATAAAATGTTTGGTTCTAAATAATAATCTTTATATCTTCCTCCCTCCCTTCTTTCCTTTATTTATTTATTGAAACATGGCCTTGTTACATAGCCCAGGCTTGCCTTGAACTCACAGTCCACCTGACACTCATGGGTCACCATTCCCAGCCTTCCTTTATTACTAGTGAAGTTGTTTTTTGTTTTTGTTTTTTATATTGGTTTGAGAATATATATATCATTGGTAGAGTACTTACCTAGCATGCTGGATACCATAGATTCAATCCGCAGCACTGTAATAAATAAATTTCATATAAGAATATGAAATTTTACTGTTTTAACATCTCTAAGCATCCTTTCCCTGCTTATACTTAGGAATATTCTTCATGTATATGTGTGGTGTGTGTGTACATGTTCAGAAGTATGTGTATTCAGATGCAGATTCACATGTGTGTGGAAGCAGAGGTACAGAGATGGATATATCAGGTGTCCTCCTCAAATGCGCTCCACCTTTTGTTTGTTTGTTTTCTTTCGTTTTTCTAAATAGGGTCTTTTTCTAGCCCAGGCTGACCTGGAATTAGTCTCAGGCTGGCCTCCAACTCACAGCGATCCTCCTACTTTGGCCTCCTGTGTGCTGGGATTAAAGGCATGTGCCACCATGTCCAGCTATATTTAATTCTTTATTCCTTCTGGAGTACATTTCAAATTATGGAATAAGAATGGAACTAGGTTAAATACTGGGAGATTATCTATTTCTCTAATTTGCTAAATTAATCCAAACCTTCCCTAATGATTTGATGTTGCCTTTATTAAATGATAAGTTCTTTGCTTCAAACCTCTCTATTTTTATTGGCCTATCTTTTGTTTTAGTACAAATGTTACTATTAAATTTATTATAGCTTTAGATTATACTTTAATATCAAATTATTACATTCTTCATCTTCACTCTTTTTGTTTCTTCTGATTCTTAAACATTATTTATGAGGATAATTCCTATTTTATTGCTTTTTTGAATAGAATCCCTCCCCTTTTGTTTTTTGGGTTTTTGCCTTTTTAGTACTTATCTTGTATCCAAACAATTTTAGTGAACTCTGTTATTAATTTGAAGCATTATATATTTGTTTCTTTGTTAAGATTTGTTTAGGTATATAATTGTTATCTGAAAATAATCTCCTTTCTAAGTTATCTCTGTTTTTGTTCATGTCATATTGTACTGACCGGAACTTTCCGGTTAGTGGTAAGTAGCATAGTTATCAGACACCTTTTCTTATTGTGATGGAAGCGACTCTTCTATTTCACCCTTAAAGAGAAACTATTGGTTGTTGGTTGAAACAGATTAATTTTATCATGCTGAGAAAGTAATTTATATTCTAGGAGCTTTTATACTAAAAGAAAAGGGTGTTAAATGTTACCAAAATTCTTTTTATCATCTGTTCAGGTGCTGTGTAGTTTTGATTTCTTAACTATTTGGTGTGTGGTATTTTAATATTAAGACCCTATCTAATCTGTTAACATACTCTGTTAGACTTACTGAAATTTCATTTTGTATTAAAGCATAGTCCATTTATTAGTAATTTCTATAACATTTTGTTCTATTCTTTGTATATTTTTAGAATTAAAGGTTATAGCCAGATTTATAAAGTTAATATTATCTATTGCTTGAATTTCCAGAAGAATTTAAATGCCTATTTTTCTTTCAGTATGTTACATCTTTGTCTTTTCAAGGTTTTTTTTTTTTTTTTTTTTGGCTCTGAGGTCAACAGGTCAACTTCAATGTTGTTTTTTATTTGTTTAAAAAAGTCCATTTTATGGCAGGCATGGTAGCACACGTCTTTAATCCCAGCACTCAGGGGGCAGAGATAGGAGAATCGCCATAAATTCAAGGCCATCCTAAGACTACATACTGAATTCTAGGTCAGCCTGGGCTAGAGTGAGACCCTACCTTGAAGGAAAAATAAAAAAGCAGTTGACCAACTAGACATGGCACACTTATAATTCAAGCAATGTGAATGCTGAGGCAAGATGGTCATGTGGTTAAGCTTGTGTACATACATAAAAGTTCCAGGCCATAGTGAGACTCTGTCTCTTTCCTTCACCCAGAATAATCCATTACTCTAAACATGGGAGCATTTCTAGACCTGTTATTGTTAGGATGCCAGTCCTACAGTGCCTTGATTTCTTTTTTCAAAAGTGTTGAGACCATAAAGTAGGAGTCTTCCAACTCTATTCTTTCTCAAGATTGTTTTGTCTATTCTGGGTCTGTTGCATTTTCCTGTGAATGTTAATGTCAGCCTTCAGGTTTCTCAGTTAGGGAAGCTTGAGTTTTGATGGGAATTTCTTCCAGTCTGCAGCTTATTTGGGAGCTCTGTCATCTTAACAGTAGTAAGTCTGTGTCCATGAGCATTAGGCTTTGTTTCAATTTAGAGCTTTAATTCTTTCAGCAATGTTTTTGTGGTTTTTAGAGTATAAGTTTTCAGAGTTTTTAAAAATACTTTTTAGTATTTTTATTTTATTTGCAAAGGGAGAGAAAAAGAAAAAAAATGGGCACACCAGGGCCTCTAGCTGCTGTAAACAACTCCAGTTGCATGCACCACTTTGTGCATCTGGCTTTACTTGGGTTGTTAGGCTTTGCAGGCAAGTGCCTTAACCACTGAGCAACCTCTCCAGCCCCAAGTATGTTTTATATATGTAAAATGTATACCTAAGCTTTTTATTCTTCTAATGCTATTATGCAAGGAATTTTTCTTAATTTTGTTTTGGCTTGTTATTACTAGCGTGTACAGGAGCACAGTTGTGTTTTGTGTGTACATTATGTATCCTCCAACCTTTCCAAAGTCATTTAGTAGCTCTTATTGTTTTCTAATAAATATTTTCAGATTTCTGTATATAAAATCATGTTGTCTGCACGTGGGAATATTATAAATTCTTCCTTTCTATTCAGATTAATAAACAGTTACAGAATTTTTTCAGATACTCAATTTTTTCTTCTTTTAGTGATTTATATCTTCCTAGGAATTTGTTCATTGAACCTAACTTTTCTTACTGGTCAGCATGTAGTTGTTGATAGTATATTCTTACCCTTTTATTCCAGAAGTTATGTTGTGATGTCCCTTCTTTCATTCTCGCTTTTGGTAACATGATTCTTTCTTCTTGCTCAGTGTAGACAAACGTTGTCAATTTTGTTGGTCATCTTAAAGAAACCACTTTGCTTTCATTGATTGTTCTTGTTTATTGTTTTTTTTTAAATATATATTTATTGTCCATAATGAGTTACATTATTTAGTGGGAAAACCATGCGTTGTTATTTGTTTATTGTTTTGAGGTAATATATTAGCACCACTCCAGCCTTCTTGATCAAAATTTTCATGATATCTTTTCCATTCCTTTCATTTTCTACTTTACCTGTGTGTTTGGATCAAAAGTATGTTAGCAATAGTTGTTTACATGATTGTTTATTTCTTAGCAGCTTTCCTTCCCAACAAGGTGAGTCTCATATTCCTGTTCAGATTTTTAAATTATTTTTCTAGTTTAGCCTGATCACCTACTACTTAGCTAGTTTTATTTTTGTTATTTATTGTTAGCTGTTTGTAGCTTGAAGTTTCTATCACAATTCAGAGTTTTTCTGGGGTTTTTTTTGTCCCACTTTTGTCTAGAGACTAAAAGCTTGAATCTTCATTCTCTGACCATGCCAAAAGGGGTACAACTTTGGCCTTGCACATAGATTTCCTGATACAAGTGAATGTTACTTGGAATCCTGGGAGTTAACCCAGAGTTCAAGTGGTTTACAGAGCCAGCTTCTGGCTGGCACAGTTGGCCATGTGCACAGGCTCCCTGACCGCCAGGACTCACTATAACCCCAAAGGCTATTTTGAGCATCCTTTTTTCCTGATTCTTACTTTTAAACTTCTGGCTGCTTTGCTCTTTAACTTGTGTGCCAGAACCGCCAGCTCCTCTTCACCACTTTATTCCAGCCTGTAATCTAGGGGTCAGTCTTCTGGGCAGAGTGTGCCGAAGATGCTCTTTGCCCTTCACACTGGGTAGCCCTTATCATCCACTGTAACCTGAGCTATGGTCAAGGATACCCCCACTCTACAGTTGGACACTTGGGGAAGGCTTGACAGTCCCTGGTCCTCTTAGCTTACTACTACTAGCAGAACCTCCAATCTGAACACTCCTGGAATGATGAAGTTTGGGGCTCTCAGACTTTAACCTCTAGAGCTAACACTAAGGAGGGAGAGCTAGATAAAGGAAGGGACATCTTGTCCACTCTTCCTGTCTACAATAGAGCTTCTGCAACACAGAGCTGGGAAAAGATGAGAAATGCACCAATAATCTACATCTTTCAGAATGAAATCACAGCTCCAAACTGGAAGTGAGAGGAGAGAGGGAACCTGTTTTCTAGGCCTGAGTAGAATGCCCAGGATAAAACTCATGTGACATGCAGCTGAGGAGCTGTGATAAGGAAACAAGTGAGACTTGGTTCTCACTAAGCAGTCTTGAGTGAATGCTTCCCTGTGTGCTCTGTGCCTTTTGGACAAATCAAAAGGACAGGTTTAAAAAGATCATTTTCAGCAGTTAAGTTGGGTTTTATTTGTAAAAGAAGCCATCCATATCCTATAATTATGAAAGTCCTCTCGTCTTCCCAAATTGTAGTTTACTGCTTACACTATATTATTGCACAAATATATTGGGCACATTGAAAGTTTTCCAGTGCATTCCCTGCCTAGAGTAAAATACCACCAGTTATTGAAAACCACTGAAACGTTTTTGTTGCTGACATTGAAACCCACAATCATGGATTGACAACCTTTCAAGATATAGGGGAGAATCTGGTTGTCAGACTAAAGCATTATTTGTTGTTGGATGTGGTCTATTTTTCTTAATTCCTACGTGATATAACAACAAAAACTTGACTTCTGGTTATAAATTTTGTCAGCCCACTTAAATCGGCATTGATCAAACATAGTGTGGCCTAGGTAGCTTACATTTCCAGATTACTCATGTTTGCTTTTATGAACACTTAAATTTAGAAAGAACTAAAAGTAACATGGCTAAGATTTTAGAAATGAATCTGTACAGCTTTCTGCTTGTGTATGTATTTTTCTGTAGTATTATATACTTTAAAGGAATACATCAACTCTTACCTCTGTATGACTACCTACACCTAGTGGACAACCCTTAGCTAACTCAGGCATTCACATTTATCTCTCCCTCCTCACACTCTCTCTTTGTTTCTTAACTCTTTCTTACCTTTACCTAAATCAACAGTGCCTTCCTCTTTAGGTTGCTCTCTGTTCTCCACTCAGAAGTCTTCTGTTCCAGTGGCAGTTTCTTCTCATTTATAATTTTGTATTTACATTGCAGTCTCCTTCTGTGGACCATAATACCTGTCTTCTTTATCTTCTTAATGCTACATAGTTTTACATAGAACTTGATTATTAAATGATTGAATAGAGAAGTGATTAAATTAATGGTACAATATTTTGTTTTATAGCCGAGAAACCCACAAGATTGCAGTATTTTATGTTGCTGAAGGACAAGAAGATAAACACTCCATTCTCACTAATACAGGAGGAAGCCAAGCATATGAAGATTTTGTAGCTGGTCTTGGTTGGGAGGTATTGTTTTTTAAATTATACCAAATGTCATTTTATAATCATCGTTAAGTATCCATGCAGTATTGGTTCCAGGCTCACCCTGGCAAGTATCAAAATCCAAAGATGTTCCAATCTCTTCTATAAAATGGGAAGAATATTTGCATAAAATTTACGCATATCGGGCCGGGTGTGGTGGTGCATACCTTTAATCCCAGCACCTTTAATTCCACCAAGACATGGGATGATGGCTGACATCCAGGCAGGAGATGAACCACCCTGGCCTATCATAATAAAGCCCAAAAGAAACCCATGAGAAATTGGTGAGATAAACAAGAGACCTAACTCCACAGCAAGTCAGATAACCCATGAAAGGACAATGGAGACAGATACCAATGATACCTAACAACCCAAAGCAGAAGTCCAGAGACATTTAAGATCTCAACAATAAATCAGACTTAAAACTCACCCACCATGACTCAGTAAACTGAGAAGAGGGGGCAGAAAGGTTGTAAGAGCTGTGGTGGGGGAGAATATCCAGAGACATTGCCCCCCTCAGCAACAACACACAGAAAAAAAACTGGCTTCCTCTTATATAATTCATAGACCCCTAGCCCATGGACTGATCCGGTAAGCCCACCAAGGAGGGCCCCCAGTGGGTTGAGGACAGGGAGGAGAGAAATGGGGGTTCCATCACAAGACTTGCTCATACAATATATCTAATTATTGACAATAAATATGTTTATAAAAACACAAAACATTGAAAAAACCCAAAAGGTACCACACTTACATTTTTTGGCAGCCAACTCATGTCAGGGTTCCTTTGTTATTAAATTTACTTTAGAATTACTAACCAAAATCTAGGTATTTGTAATAGGTTAATTTGTTTATTTGAAAAATGAATATCTGGTATATCCTAACAAAGTGAATCTGATGGAGTTAATTGGTTTAACATTTACTATATATCGAATTAAGCCAAGAGTGGTAGCACATACCACTTGGTAAGTACTTGGTAAATAGAGTCAGTAGGACTAAGATTTCAAGGCCTTTTTTGGCTACATAGTGAGTTTAAAGTTAGACTGGGCTATATGAGACCCTGTATCCAAAAGGGGAAGGTTAAGAAAAGGGAAGGTGAGGGGGACAAGGTAGCTGGGAGTATGTTCATCATCATATAAGAAAATTTCAAATTAAATTTTAAAACAAATTAAAACATGTATGTACATGTGTGTATATATGTATGCATACATTGAATCAACATATATAATTATTCAATATATACATTGAATCAACAGACTCTTTAGTTTCAAGGCTTTGGGTTTTTTTGTTTTTGTTTTGTGTTTTTTTTTTTAATCATGGCCTCACCCTAGCCCATGCTGACTTGGAATTCACTCTGTAGCCCAGGCTTATCTCAAACTCCTAGCAGTCCTCCTGTCTCAGTCTCCCTAGTGCTGCATTTAAAGGTATGTGCCATTACTCCTGGCAGTTTCAGCATTTTTGACGAAAAGAAACTTAAAATAGATATATAAAGCATTCAGTACAATAAAAAATTATATTCTTGGCAGCCATTTGAACATGATTTTTTTTTTATGTGTCAGTTATTTCTCACAATTCTTAAGCTTTCAAGATAGGATCTCTTTCTAGCCCAGGCTGCCCTAGAACTGAACTCATGGTGATCCTCCTGAGTGCTAAGATTAAAGGCATGTGCCACCACACCCAGCTGTTCTGATTTTTTATTTTTAATCCCAGTGCTTTCACAATGTCTAATTCATAGGATTTTCGTATACAGTATGTGTTTTATGGCTAACCAGCTATTTTACTAGTAAATTATGTAAGCCCTGTAAACCTCTGCTTATTTGTCACAGGAAGTATGTTTTCTCTTTGTTTTATGTTTTTTTCTTAAACCAGAGATGTGAAATCCAGTTTGAGGTGATGTGTGTGAGAATACTTGCAAAGTATTTTTCAAACATTACAAATACATTTTCTGTATTAAAAAAAAAATCCAAAGAAGCATTAGAAAAAGTAAGGGACAAATGAAAAGAACAAGGTAGAATACGTATCTTTCTGTTTCAAAATTTACTACTAAGCAATGCTAATCAAGATAGTGTGTGGTAGCACAAGGCATATAGCACATATAAATCAATGAAACAGAATTGAGAGTCCAGAAATAAACTCTCACATCTAGAGAGTCAACTGATTTTTGGAATGGACACCAAGACCATCCAGTGGAAAAAGAAGAAAAATGATATCACTGACAAAGCTCCTTAACTATATGAAAAGAATGAAGTCAGACCACACCATATATAAATACTAACTCCAAGTGGATCAAAGACCCAAAATTATAAAACTCTTAGAAGAAAATGTAGGTCCAAATATTATGGCCTGACCTTGAATTTGACAGAGGATGAGACAGAAATCATCAGCAACAGAGGAAATATAGATATAGGGCTTCATCAAAATTAAAATTTTTGTGATTCAAGGGGCCCTGTCAATAAAATCAAAAGATAGCCCACAGAATTGGAGAAAATAATTGCAAATCATATACTTGTGAAAGGATTTCCAGAATATACAAAGAACTTATCCATTTCGGAATTTTTTTAAATTCAATTTTAACAAATGATCAAAGGACCAGCTATTATTATAAAGACATGGATATGACCAACAAACACATGTAAGATCCATGACATCATTAGTCATCAGGGAAATGCACAGATGAATCACAGTGATGGATTCTGAATCACAGTGAGGGATTTTTCATACGCATTAAGGTGATCAATATCAAGTCAACTAGGATTTAGAAAAATCTGTACCCTCATACACTGCTAAAGAGGATGTGGAATGGTGCAATGTCTGTGGAAAAGTCGGGCAGTTCATAGAACAAACATAGTGATGCCATATGACCAAACAGTTCTACTCCTAGGTACAGACCTAGGAAAAAAATGAGAACAGAAATCTACACAAAAACCAGTACACAGATTTTTGTACCAGTGTTATATATAATTAACGAAGTAACAAAACAGCTTATATGTGTGTCATTATTCAAGAATGGAAAAATAAGCCAGGTGTGGTGGCGCACGCCTTTAATCCCAGCACTCAGGAGGCAGAGGTAGGAGGATTGCCGTGAGTTCAAGGCCACCCTGAGACTACATAGTGAATTCCAGGTCAGCCTGGACTAGAGTGAGACCCTACCTAGAAAAACAAAAAAACAAAAAAGGAAAAATAAAATGTGGTTTGTCCTTACAAGGGACCATTATTCAACCATATAAAGGAATGAGTGATGATTTATGTTACAATAGAGATAGACCTTTAAAACTATATGTTAGATAAAAGAAACCAGTCACTAAGACCATTGATTATGGTCCATGTATATGTGATATATACAATAGTTATATCTATAAAAGAGAGTAGGTTAGTAGTTGCTTAGGGTTGGTTAGGGGGTGGCTGAGGAAAGAGAGGAATGACTAAGTGGTAAAGAATTCTTTTGAAAATGTTCTAAAATCAATAGCAATAAAGATTAGCTTTAACTATAATTATAGTAAATTTCTTGAGTTGTACAGAAAGGATTTTGATGTTTAGAAAGTTTGAATGAACGTTGTGTCTCTATTTTTTGAGTAAAAGATCCTAGACAGCATTTACACACAAACATAAAACTAAACAATGGAGAGAAAGCAGCCCAAATAGAGATTTGGAGACTGAAGAATGACATAATGGTGAGCTTTCTGGGTCTTTGTTCTGCCATATATAACCCTGTCAGAGCTAAAGAAGCCAGTAAGGCCTCCAGCTAAATAAAGTCAAAGGTACACACAAGATGACACCAATTTTTTTTTAATTTATTGTCCATAATGAGTTACAACATTTAGTGGGCAAACAATGAGTTGTTATCCCCAATTCCCCACTGCCCTCCCCTCCCCAGTCCGCTGGATAACCTCCTCCATGGGTCGTCTGGATCAGTCCTTGTGACAGGGGACCATGGATAGCCTAGTAATCAGCCAGGTTCTCCTGGCCATGCCTCTGG